>SEYY01005438.1:12500-34130 GCA_009176605.1 Armadillidium nasatum
ATATAACAATGGAAGATACGCTATTGTTACGTTTTTGAACTTCGCACTCATTTAATAGTAATTTATGAATGAAAATTATAGTGTAAAAGAATTCAGCAGTTTTAAATGCAATGAGAATATAGTAAGATCAGTTCGTCTGAATCATATTGGAGAAATAATATTTAATAATTAATCCACACACTACCTTTTAATAGTATCGTAGTTAAGGAAGCTAGATACTTAAACGAATGACCTTTATTAATCTGGGTCATTTCACATGATCGTAATCTAAAAGAGAGAAACCCAGCAAAAGGGTTAATACAATAGATTGATAGGAGAAGTAGAATCCCTCCTGGAAGAAATTAAATAGATTGGAGAAGAAGAATTCCTCCTGAGAAGAATAATAGGAGAAGTAGAATACTTCCTGAAGAATAATAGAAGTAATAGGAGAAGCAGAATTCCTCCTGTAAGAAATTATATAAATTGGAGAACAAAAATTCTTCCGGAGAAGAATAATAGGAGAAGTAGGATTCCTCCTGGGATTATAAATAGATTGGAGAAGATATTACCTCCGAAGAGTATTAGGAGAAGTAGAATTCCTCTGAAAGAATAAATAGATTGGAGAAGTTGAATACCTCCTGAGAATAAAAAGTAAATAAGTAGAAGTAGGGTTCCTCCTGAAACAAGAGATCTGAGTAAAGGGAATCAGAAGACTTCCTTTGAGAGGACGAATATATAAAAAGTTATTAATTACTATATTGAAGATATTTTGTTTAAATTCATTAAAAGGAATATTATTTTATTGGATATTTATTAATCACCCCTCGACTGATTTAATAGATTTTACGAATTCCGGGCTCACAAGACAGACGTTGGTTCACCCCGGATTACGTCTTGTGACACCTATTATAAGTAATAACAAGCTATTTAAGACCATTTTTCACAGTAAGATATTTAAAACCTATAAATAACTGATATATTTGTAAAGATTGTCCCTTTTTTATCATGTACAATCGAGGACAGAAATAATGCACTATTGCTTGAGTCGATCTTTAAAATTACCATGGGTTTAATTTTAAGATTATAAATTTCAATCCAGTCGCTTTTTGACAAGATAATTTAGGTACGCTCACTGACCAGATTGTGCAACAGTATTTTTATTTGAGGTAAATCTAATCTTTGGACACGATGTAGTTACACACAAAAGCAAATGCACACAACATCAACACACACACACACAAATCTATATATAATATATATATATATATATATATATATATATATATATATATATATATATATATATATATATATATATATATATATATATATATATATATATATATATATATATATATATATATATATATATATATTATATATATATATATATATATATATATATATATATATATATATTATTTTTTTTTTTTTTTTTTTTTTTTTTTTTTTTTTTTTTTTTTATTTCTCCTCTAGTAGGGCAAAGGCCAGAGGCCTACCAATGTTCCACCAGAGATGGGAGGAAAGTCGGAAGGATGGTCAAATTAAAGGCCGACATGACCTGATACACGGCGTTTAAAGGTGCCTAAGTCATAGGAAGTTGGAAAAATAGATGAAGGAAGTGTGTTCCAGACTTTACCAGTAGAGTATATGTAAGATTGAGCATAGGGGTTAAGTCTTGGGTCAGAGAGTTGGACAGAGAAAGGATGAGACTGTGTAGAAAGACGAGTCGCACGAACCCTTCTTAATGGAGGAGGTATGCGACGAGAGAGTTCAGAAGAGCAGTGTCCATTGTAATAGCGATAGTATAGAGAGAGTGACGCAACATTTCGACGGGCAGAAAGAGATTGGAGTGAATTAGTGAGAGCAGGAGAATTGATAAGGCGAAAAGCTCTAGACTCCACCTTTTCCAGGAGAGCTGTGCGTGTGGAACCACCCCAGATGTGTGACGCATACTCCATACAGGGGCGAACAACACCCCTATACAGAGCAAGCAACTGGGGCGGTGTGAAGAAATATTGAAGGCGTCTCAGAACACCCAACCTCTTAGAAGCTTGTTTAGAAAGAGAGGTAATGTGATCTTTCCAAGAAAGATCACGAGAAAAAGAAACACCGAGAATATTAAGGAGAGATGAAGGTTTGAGTTGCTTGTTTTCGAAGAAGATATCATAGTTGTGTGGAAGATTGTGTCAAGTGGAGAGATGAAGGAATTGAGTTTTTGAGGCATTGAAAACGACCATGTTTTCTTTGCCCCAATTTGAAATAAGAGATAGATCAGAGGTTAGTTGCTCCAAGGCCACCCTCCTTGCCTCTATTAACTGTTGCTGTGAGGGGCGTCTTTCAAAATGAAAAGAGTAATGAAGGGTGGAGTCATCAGCATAGGAGTGGATAGGAGATGAAGTAATAGAGAGAAGGTCATTAATGAAAAGCAGAAAAAGTGTTGGGGATAGGACAGATTCTTGAGGAACACCACTATTAATAGATTTATAGGGTGAACGGTGGCCGTCTACAACAGCTGCTATAGAACGACCGAAAAGGAAATCGGAGAGAAGGTCACAGAGAGAAGGATAGATTCCGAAAGAGGGAAGTTTGGAAATCAAAGCTTTGTGCCAGACTCTATCGAAAGCTTTCGATATGTCCAGCGCCACAGCAAAAGATTCACCGAAATGCCGAAGAGCGGAGGACCAAGAGTCAGAGAGAATTGAAAGAAGATCACCAGTAGAGCGTTTCTTTCGAAAGCCATACTGATGATCTGAGATAAGATTAGAAGAATTGAGATGTTTCCAAATCTTCCTGTTAAGGATAGATTCAAAAATTTTAGAAAGAACGGAAGTTAAAGAAATAGGACGATAGTTAGAGGGTTGAGAGGGGTCCCCCTTCTTCGGCAGGCTGAATGAGCGCACGTTTTCAGCAAGAGGGAAGGTTGAAGTAAAAAGACAAAGACGAAATAGTTTACCAAGGCAGGGTGCAAGCTAGGAAGCACAAGTTTTGAGAACCACAGGAGGAATACCATCAGGACCGTACGCCTTCTTAGTGTTAAGCTCAGAGAGAGCAGAAGTGACGTCTTTAGAAGAAATTACAATTTTAGGCATAAATGAGTTAGAGGGTGTTGAAGGAGTAGGAACAGCTCCGGAATCGTCTAAGGTTGAATTTAAGGCAAAAGTTTGAGCAAAGAGTTCAGCTTTAGAGGAAGGCAAAACGTCAATTAAACCTTCAGAAGATACTAGAGGAGGGAAAGAGGAAGAATCAAAGTTAGAGTTGACATTTTTTGCAAAATGCCAGAAATTGAGAGAGGAAGAAAGATTATTGCATTTGCGACGAAGAAAAGAGCTTTTAGTATCTCGAAGAATAGATTTTGCACGATTCCGGGATGAAATATAAGTTGCATGAGATTCTGGAGTTTGAAGACGACGGTAGTCCCTGAAGGCAGCATCCCTGCGGCGGATAGCACGAGAACAAGCAGAGTTAAACCAAGGTTTATTAGGTTTAGTGGAAGGGAAAGAATATGGAATGTACGCCTCCATGCCAGAGAGAATCACCTCAGTTATGCGCTCTGCATACTCAGAGGGACCCCTCCCACGGAAACAGTAATCATTCCATGGAAAATCAGAAAAGTACGACCGCAAGTCAGACCAGTTAGCTGGCACCGAAATGCCAGAAACGTATATATATATATATATATATATATATATATATATATATATATATATATAATATATATATATATATATATATATATATATATATATTATATATATATATATATATATATATATATCTTATTAACTGCTCATTGGAGGAGTGCCTTTCAAATTAAAAAGAGTAATAAAAGGTGAAGTCATTGATATAGGAGTGGATAGGAAATGAAGTAAGAAAGATAACGTTATTAAAGGAAAGCAGATAAAGAGTTGGAGATAGTAAAGTTTGGAAATCAAAGGTTTTCGACAGACTCTGTTGAAAGCTTTCAATATGTACAGTCGTCAACAGAAGTTCATTCCTATTAAGCTGGAAATAAATATTTATATAAAATGAAAGTCATTTCATAAAAGCTCTATTTTGAATAAAAAGAAAATAAAAACATTGAACGGGGCTTAATTAAACTGTGATTGGTTGAACCAGAAATGATCCTCATTTTATATAAATATTTATTTCCAGCTTAACAGGAACTAACTTCTGTTGACGATTGAACAACGCTACATCAATAGATTCACCGAAATGACGAAGAGTGGAGGAACAAGAGTCAGACTGGAGGGAAAGAAGATCACCAGTAGAGCATTTAATAAAAAAGCCATACTAGCAATCAGAGATAAGATTAGAAGGATTGAGATGTTTCCATATCTTCACGGTAGCTAGAGGGTTGAGTTGTGTTCAACTTTGTCTACACAACCTGAATGAAAGCATTTCTCCAGCAAGATGGGAAGGTTGAGCTAGAATTACCTCATTATTAATGCGGATAGGAAATAGTTTACAAAAGCAGTTTACAAGCTCTGAGTCACAAGTTTTGAGAATCAATGGAGTTACACCATCAGGGCCGTACGCCCCCCTAGTAATAAACTTTGAGGGATCAGAAAAGATGTCTTTATATATATATATATATATATATATATATATATATATATATATATATATATATATATATATATATATATATATATATATATATATATATATATATATATATATATATATATATATATATATATATATATATATATATATATTATATATATATATATATATATATATATATATATATATATATATATATATATATATATATATATATATATATATATATATATATATATATATATATATATATATATATATATATATATATATATATATATATATATATATATATATATATATATATATATATATATATATATATATAATATATATATATATATATATATATATATATATATATATATATATATATATATATATATATATATATATATATATATATATATATATATATATATATATATATATATATATATATATATATATATATATATATATATATATATATATATATATATATATATATATATATATATATATATATATATATATATATATATATATATATATATATATATATATATATATATATATATATATATATATATATATATATATATATATACGGAATCTATCCTTCACTCTGCGACCTTCTCTCTGATTTCCTTTTCGGTCGTTCTATAGCAGCTGTTGTAGACGGCCACCGTTCATCCTATAAATCTATTAATAGTGGTGTTCCTCAAGGATCTGTCCTATCCCCAAAACTTTTTCTGCTTTTCATTAATGACCTTCTCTCTATTACTTCATCTCCTATCCACACCTATGCTGATGACTCCACCCTTCATTACTCTTTTCATTTTGAAAGGTGCTCCTCCCAGCAACAGTTAATAGAGGCAAGGAGGGTGGCCTTGGAACAACTAACCTCTGATCTATCTCTTATTTCAAATTGGTACAAAGAAAACATGGTCGTTTTCAATGCCTCAAAAACTCAATTCCTCAATCTCTCATCTCTCTACTCGACCCAATCTTCCACACAACTACAATATCTTCTTCCAAAACAAACAACTCAAACCTTCATCTCTCCTTAATATTCTCGGTGTTTCTTTTTCTCGTGATCTTTCTTAGAAAGATCACATTACCTCTCTTTCTAAACAAGCTTCTAAGAGGTTGGGTGTTTTGAGACGCCTTCAATATTTCTTCACACCACCCCAGTTGCTTTCTCTGTATAGGGGTGTTGTTCACCCCTGTATGGAGTATGCGTCACACATCTGGGGTGGTTCCACACGCACAGCTCTCCTGGAAAAGGTGGAGTCTAGAGCTTTTCGCCTTATCAATTCTCCTGCTCTCACTACTTCACTCCAATCTCTTTCTGCCCGTCGAAATGTTGCGTCACTCTCTCTATACTATCGCTATTACAATGGACACTGCTCTTCTGAACTCTCTCGTCGCATACCTCCTCCATTAAGAAAGGTTCGTGCGACTCGTCTTTCTACACAGTCTCATCCTTTCTCTGTCCAACTCTCTGACCCAAGATTTAACCCCTATGATCAATCTTACATATACTCTACTGGTAAAGTCTGGAACACACTTCCTTCATCTATTTTTCCAACTTCCTATGACTTAGGCACCTTTAAACGCCGTGTATCAGGTCATGTCGGCCTTTAATTTGACCATGTTTCCGACTTTCCTCCCAACTCTTTTGGAACATTGGTAGGCCTCTGGCCTTTGCCCACCAGAGGAGAAATAAAATATATATATATATATATATATATATATATATATATATATATATATATATATATATATATATATATATATATATATATATATATATATATATATATATATATATATATATATATATATATATATATATATATATATATATATATATATATATATATATATATATATATATATATATATATATATATATATATATATATATATATATATATATATATATATATATATATATATATATATATATATATATATATATATATATATATATATAAAGGCTCAAAAGAATTGCTTTATTTACATTTGTAACTTTTTTGGATTTCACAATAAATTTAATTAATTAATAGACTAATTTTGAATGATTATTTCCAATTTTTAGTTTTAAGTTGAAGCCAATATTGTTCGATTTCTATCAATTGTCATAAACATTAAAATGTTGTGATGAATTGAACAAGCTCATATATATATATATATATATATATATATATATATATATATATATATATATATATATATATATATATATATATATATATATATATATATATATATATATATATATATATATATATATATATATATATATATATATATTAGTATTTTGTCCATCCACCTTCGTTCCTGATGTCGGACTGCAATCTGTCAGGCATAGATTGCAATATTATTTTCAAGTATATGTGGTGTTCTACGCTATATTTCCCAAGATCTAAAGGCATGGTGCAAAAGCTGCCGCGTCGCGTCTCTCGCCGGTTCCTCTCGAGAGTCGGGTTGCTTTATCTGCTTATGTAATGCGAACCATTTCCTTTACTTAAATGTAAAACTGGATAAAAAAAATTTTTTTCAAGTTGATGAAAAAAAAATTTATTTTTAATTTCTCTAACGTCAAAAATACAACTTTATTATTTATTTTGACTTGAATCACTGTCACCAATCTAATTATTTTAAAAGTTTTTAAAAATAATTAATATTCCTCAAAGTTTTTAAATCCTACAAACTATTTCTACATAACCTAATCTTGACTTGAAAGGTTAAAAGTGTGCCTACGCTTGCTCTTGGGGAATACCACAAATCGTCGACAGGAAAAGGAATCGACAGGTCAAAGAGCCGACACGTCATTAACAAAATTTTCTCAATGGCACGCGAACATTTGTCTACGAGGGGCTCTGCCCCCCGTACTCCCCGGCCCGTGAGTGATGGTGATGCATATCTTTCGATTAATCGATATCGATTTATAGTGTCGACGATTTGGACGAGTTATAAAAAAAAGTTGTCGGCCCCTTGGACCTTACCAAAAAAAAAGTTGTCGACGTTTTGGACAAGTGAGAAAATTTTGTTAATGACGTGTCAGCCCTTTGACCTGTCGACGATTTGGGGTATTCGTCTTTTAATCGTAACCTCTTTCCCAATTTCTACCAGAAAAATATCAATAAAGTATCGATAACATATCGTTATTTATATCCATACTCATTCGTATAAATAATTGAGTATATCGATACAATGCAATAACGAGGTGATATATATATATATATATATATATATATATATATATATATATATATATATATATATATATATATATATATATATATATATATATATATATATATATATATATATATATATATATATATATATATATATATATATATATATATATATATATATATATATATATATATATATATATATATATATATATATATATATAATATTATATATATATATATATATATATATATATATATATATATATATATATATATATATATATATATATATATATATATATATATATATATATATATATATATATATATATATATATATATATATATATATATATATCACCACATTATTGCATTGTATCGATATAATCGATTATTTATACGTATTTTAACAAGAACTATACTGCAAAAAAACCATTCCTAATTTATCCTATTTATATATATATATATATATATATATATATATATATATATATATATATATATATATATATATATATATATATATATATATATATATATATATATATATATATATGTGTGTGTGTGTGTGTGTGTGTGTGTGTGTAACTATATCATTTCCAAATATTATGCTAACCTAAAATACTGTACATTTTACACTGTGATCAATGGGCGTACCTAAAATATCTTATTGAAAAATGATTGGAGGAAAATTTAATCTTAAAATTAGACCAATGTTACTTTGAAAAATGAGCGACCCAAGCACAACCAAGCACAGTCGATTACTTCTGTTCACGATAGTACCTTGGTTACCATCTTAATATGTTACTAACGGATTAATCAAGGATTAAAATAAAATAAAATATTTAAGAAAACAAACCAAATGGTAAAAAGTAAATAGCCAGCAACATATCAATGTTCTGGAAACAAAATTATCGCGAAATGACGTTTCAAAATATTTCGTAACATTAATTAAAAATTACACCACTTAATTAAGCCAAAGGGATGAAAAAAATCTGGTATCGGTATCGTTCATTTTTAGTCGATACCGATACGATACCTGAGAGCTCGATACCGATACCGATATCGATATCGGTATCGGAAAATATGCTGATACTTGCCGATACCGATACCAATACCGATACTTCACTCCATCCCTAATATATATATATATATATATATATATATATATATATATATATATATATATATATATATATATATATATATATATATATATATATATATATATATATATATATATATATATATATATATATATATATACCGATACCAATACCGATACTTCACTCCATCCCTAATATATAAATATATATATATATATATATATATATATATATATATATATATATATATATATATATATATATATATATATATATATATATATATATATATATATATATATATATATATATATATATATATATATATATATATATATATATATATATATATATATATATATATATATATATATATATATATATATATATATATATATATATATATATATATATATATATATATATATATATATATATATATATATATATATATATATATATATATATATATATATATATATATATATATATATATATATATATATATATATATATATATATATATATATATATATATATATATATATATATATATATATATATATATATATATATATATATATATTTTTATTTCTCCTCTGGTGGGCAAAGGCCAGAGGCCTACCATTGTTCCACCAGAGTTGGGAGGAAAGTCGGAAACATGGTCAATTTACAGGCCGACATGACCTGATACACGGCGTTTAAAGGTGCTTAAGTCATAGGTAGTTGGGAAAATAGATGAAGGAAGTGTGTTCCAGACTTTACCAGTAGAGTAAATGTAAGATTGAGCATAGAGGTTAAGTCTGGGGTCAGAGAGTTGGACAGAGAAAGGATGAGACTGTGTAGAAAGACGAGTCGCACGAGCCCTTCTTAATGGAGGAAGTATGCGACGAGAGAGTTCAGAAGAGCAGTGTCCATTGTAATAGCGATAGTAGAGAGAGAGTGACGCAACATTTCGACGGGCAGAAAGAGATTGGAGAGAATTAGTGAGAGCATGAGAATTGATAAGGCGAAAAGCTCTAGACTCCACCTTTTCCAGGAGAGCTGTGTGTGTGGAACCACCCCAGATGTGTGACGCATACTCCATACAGGGGCGAACAACACCCCTATACAGAGCAAGCAACTGGGGTGGTGTGAAGAAATACTGAAGGCGCCTCAGAACACCCAACCTCTTAGAAACTTGTTTAGAAAGAGAGGTAATGTGATCTTTCCAAGAAAGATCACGAGAAAAAGAAACACCGAGAATATTAAGGAGAGATGAAGGTTTGAGTTGCGTGTTTTCGAAGAAGATATCGTAGTTGTGTGGAAGATTGTGTCGAGTAGAGAGATGGAGGAATTGAGTTTTTGAGGCATTCAAAACGACCATGTTTTCTTTGCCCCAATTGGAAATGAGAGATAGATCAGAGGTTAGTTGCTCCAAGGCCACCCTCCTTGCCTCTATTAACTGTTGCTGGGAGGGGCGTCTTTCAAATTGAAAAGAGTAATGAAGGGTGGAGTCATCAGCATAGGAGTGGATAGGAGATGAAGTAATAGAGAGAAGGTCATTAATGAAAAACAGAAAAAGTGTTGGGGATAGGACAGATCCTTGAGGAACACCACTATTAATAGATTTATAGGATGAACGGTGGCCGTCTACAACAGCTGCTATAGAACGACCGGAAAGGAAATCAGAGAGAAGGTCACAGAGAGAAGGATAGATTCCGAAAGAGGGAAGTTTGGAAATCAAAGCTTTGTGCCTGACTCTATCGAAAGCTTTCGATATGTCCAGCGCCACAGCAAAAGATTCACCGAAATGCCGAAGAGCGGAGGACCAAGAGTCAGAGAGAAGGGAAAGAAGATCACCAGTATATATATATATATATATATATATATATATATATATATATATATATATATATATATATATATATATATATATATTATTTATTATTTTTTTTTTTTTTTTAACATTATCCTTTTAAATAAAAAAATAAAAAAAAATGTTTTTCCTTATCAACATTTATATATTATATATATATATATATATATATATATATATATATATATATATATATATATATATATATATATATATATATATATATATATATATAATGGATCCTTGTTGTCCATTGACCTGGATACACTAGAGGATCACTTATATGTAGCGACCTAATTATCTCAGGGGATGTAAATATATGGTGCAGGAGGTCCCTATACTGTGTTGTGGCGAAGGGGGATAGGTCGGGAGGCTGGGTGTTTCAACAACAACTTGTGGAATGTCGACTGGTAGACGTGTGGTAGCCACAACTCCTCTTCAGGACTTCGGAGTGTCTGTAGCCTCAGATGGAAGTTTACTTTAAAGGAGGAACCACAGTCCAGGGCAAATTGTCTGCCAAACTGGGTCTCCTTTCAGGAGCAGAGTCGTTGGAACTTCTTCTTCTGCTGCTGTGGGAGCGGCGGCTTCTTCTGGAGAGTGTGGTTTCTTCTTGGGCTTCTCGGATGAAATGATTGTTTCAATATTTGCTAAAGACGTTTAAAATTATCTCAAAATGGAAGGGTCAATTAACAAATGATTGGTTTATCACTTTATAATATTATTTTCAACATAAATGTTGTACAAAGTTACTATTATTAAAGTTTCATAAATTTATATTGAAATAGTATACAAAATTTTATATATTTAAATTAGAAAATATTATTTAACAATATATTTATATATTACACATGAAATACATTAGAATAGAAATTTTTAGCACAGACATTTTTATTTGTAAATATAATATAACATAACAAAATAAGCACGTTTTACGTTTTTATAGAAATCGTCTTTTATAAATTTTTTGTTAATTATTTTATAAAAACGGGCACTATATATATATATATATATATATATATATATATATATATATATATATATATATATATATATATATATATATATATATATATATATATATATATATATATATATATATATATATATATATATATATATATATATATATATATATATATATATATATATATATATATATATATATATATATATATATATATATATATATATATATATATATATATATATATATATATATATATATATATATATATATATATATATATATATATATATATATATATATATATATATATATATATATATATATATATATATATATATATATATATATATATATATATATATATATATATATATATATATATATATATATATATATATATATATATATATATATATATATATATATATATATATATATATATATATATATATATATATATATATATATATATATATATATATATATATATATATATATATATATATATATATATATATATATATATATATAAGTATATATATGCGTGTGCGTGGGTGCGAGTGTGTGTGTGTTTTAGCTGTTTAAAGTGATTTCACTGATTTAGATCCAGAGAGTACCAAAATTTTTTGTTTTTCATACAAAAAAGAAAAAACAAAATAAATTAAGAGAAATTAAATTAAAAAAAAAATATATTTATTATTTATTTAGAAAAAAATAATATTTGATATATATATATATATATATATATATATATATATATATATATATATATATATATATATATATATATATATATATATATATATATATATATATATATATATATATATATATATATATATATATATATATATATATATATATATATATATATATATATATATATATATATATATATATATATATATATATATATATATATATATATATATATATATATATATATATATATATATATATATATATATATATATATATATATATATATATATGCTTGTGAGTGTGTGTGTGTGTGTGTGCTTTAGCTGTTTTAAGTGATCTTAATGATTTAGGTCCAGAGAGTACATAAATTTTGTGTTTTTGATTTAAAAAAATGAGAAAAACAAAAGAAAAAAAGAAAAATTAAAAGAAAATTAGGAAAAATTAAGTTAAATTTAAAAAAAAAATTAATATTTAATTTAGAAAATTAATATTTTAAAAAAAATTAAGGAAAAAAAAACTTTGTTTTTGTTTTCCTTTTTTCTTTGTAAAAAAATAATTATATCTGAAAATTACTATTCCAAATTTCGTATCAAGTTTTTCCAAAATTATCAAAGTTTTGTGCCACATCATGTAAGATAATGAGGTCAACCTAATATGAGATAACGCTACATAGAAATTACTGAGGCCTAGGGATGCTGATATTTAAAAAAATATCGATATATTCATTATCGATAATTTTTTAAAATATCAAATTGCCCTCGATACTATCGATTAAAAAATATCGATATATTGGTTTTAGAAAATATCGTTTCAATTATATATATATATATATATATATATATATATATATATATATATATATATATATATATATATATATATATATATATATATATATATATATATATATATATATATATATATAAGTAGTAGGGAACACTATTCCAGGCAGGCCCTGAGGGGAAATTTGCGAAGTGAGGGGAACCCACGTACCTTTATGCGGTATTTTTTATCAGATAATCCGATTTATCTTAATTGAAATCTTGTTTTTGCAGTTTATCTTAATTGGAATCAAGGTTTTGCGGTTTTTATCTTTGATGTAATCTTGTTATTTTAATTGGTTTTAATTATTCTCACCTTTTTAATCCTTTGTAGTTACCGCCTTCTTTTGATGTTACCGCTGTCGCGTGCTTTCCTTATATATTCCGAGGGTACTTGATGACGTCATAGTTTGTTTCTTCTATGGAATGATGACGTCACTGCCTTCGATTCTACCTTCTATGGATTCGCTTGCCTGCTATTTCTTCCAACCAATCACAGTTCATCCTGCTGACGTCACGGATTTTCTTTTACTTGGAAAACTTCAAACGAACGAATGAACGAACGTACGCGCTTAAAAACTTTATTTTTCATATCTCGAGACTGAGATTCGAACTCGGGACCTCTGAGTCAATTTTTTTCTTTTAATTTATTTGCAAATATTTTACACTTTTCCTAACTGAAAATCGACAAGTATTCCAAAAATATAATCCTTTTTTATGTACGTTCTGTAGTTTTTTAAATATGTTGCTGGTTTAAACCGAGGTCTCACCTATATTTACTGTATATATGATTCAACTGCCGTCGGGAGTGGATGTGGTTGTAAGAAGATGGGAAGAAGAAAGTCAGAAACATCATAAGGAAGTCAATCAGAAGAAAAGAGATGAGAAGAGCAGAAAAGAGAAGAGAGCAGAAGGGTAGGCTGTTGGATATGAGGCTTTAAGATCTTCTTCCTTAGGTTGCAGAGTTTGTTGATAAGAATGATATTGACCAAAGTAAAATAAAATAAAAATTATTTATCGTAATAAATTTTCAGAATTTTTTTTTAAAGTAAATTAACAGAAATTCAATAAAATCATTTTTTGTGAAGCAACACATCTTTTGACTCAACGTACTTTCGGCAGTAAAATGGAAAATTATATATTAAAAAAAAAAAGGAATTAAGATAGAAGTAACTTCTGATCAATAAAGTATGATTATTTCGTCGCAGTCGAGTCAAATGAAGAATAGTTCTTAGTATGGTTCAAAAGGCTGGCAATCCTTTTCAACCAAGTTTTCTTCCCACGTATGATTGCAGGAATATTAAAACTTTTTTTCAATTGACACCACCGTGCATCATGCGGGATATGGTGCAATATATATATATATATATATATATATATATATATATATATATATATATATATATATATATATATATATATATATATATATATATATATATATATATATATATATATATATATATATATATATATATATATATATATATATATACGGTATATATATATATATATATATATATATATATATATATATATATATATATATATAATATATATATATATATATATATATATATATAATATATATTATGCACATGAAAAATACCACAAATTTTGCTTAAATTTTATTTTATAGAGGAGCAGAAAACTACTAAAAATATCTAGAAGTAAAAAAAAAAAATATCGTTGGTTCGATACTGAGGATAATATATCGATATATCGATATATCGGGTTTGAAAATATCATCGATATTTTTTCGATACTATCGTAAAAAAGTATTTATATCGCTATATATCGAAACTTTTGCAGCATCCCTAAATTACTCATTTGCTCACGAGCGGCTGCAGCGGTAGGATGTGCTCCAGGGATCACTCTAATGTAAGTAAATAAATATATTTTTTTATTTATTTATTATTTCTTTACTATTATAATTATTATTATTATTATTATTATTATTATTATTATTATTATTATTATTATTATTATTATTATTATTATTATTATTACTATTATTATTTTTTAATATTACTTTTATTTTAACGATTAATCGATATTTTGCACTATTAATCGGTATTTTTGTTCGATATATCGGGAAATTACATTGATATTAATGCATTAAATAATCAATATTTTGATTAATATATCGATCAATGGTTTGATAGTTCAATGACTCAACTATTATTATTTTTATTATTATTATTATTATTATTATTATTATTATTATTATTATTATTATTATTATTATTATTATTATTATTTATTTCAAGTGTTTGCATGCTTTTTCCATAAAAAAATATGCAAAATATGAAATTTGCAATATCATGCAACAGTTTTGCAATATGATTTATTAAGTCATTTTAAACATTTATTTCATTATTTCCATTCTTTTTTAACTATTTTCAGTCATTTTTGTATCATTTTTTATCATTATTTTGCCTTTTATCCCGCCAAAAACCGGTTTGCAACATTTTGCAGCTTGATGCAATAGGACTAATTAACCCTTTTTTACCATTAACCCTTTAGGATCATTAATTACCCCTCTTTTGCATGATTTCACCCATTTTTAGCCTTTTTTAGCAAAAAATAATAATTTTTTTGTAACATTTTTCAACATTTTTCAATTGCCCCACAATTGCAGGAGTAATACTCTACAGCGGTTGTGGTGTTTATACTATATATATACAGGGTGTATCATTAATATTGCGAAAAAATCCAGTATGATATTCCTTGCAGAAATATAAGAAAATATGTGAAGATAAACATTTCACGGAAAACACCTCGTTTCCAAAATACAAGGTGATGGAACCTATTGAGAAATGAGGTTACAATAAGCAGTAATTAACAATTTCTTTCAATTGATTTAATATAAGAATACATGCATTACTACAACAGAGTAAAATATACAACAGAAATAGGACAAAGCAATGGTGCACGAAGGTTATAACAAATGTTGAAAATGAGCACCCCCAGCGGCAATACAAGCCTCTATTCTGCGACTCATTGATTGGCGGACACGTTCAAATATACCATGTGTATGCTGAATATATATATATATATATATATATATATATATATATATATATATATATATATATATATATATATATATATATATATATATATATATATATATATATATATATATATATATATATATATATATATATATATATATATATATATATATATATATATATATATATATATATATATATATATATATATATATATATATATATATATATATATATATATATATATATATATATATATATATATATATATATATATATATATATATATATATATATATATATATATATATATATAGTGACGGCCTCAAAAACTGAATAACCAGAGTCGTTGGGAATGCATCGAAGACTGAGAAGAATGATGGGTAAAGACAATAACCAATTTTCTTTTCTAGCCATTAATTAATGCTGTCTTGAGAGATCAATGAAATCGTTCAATTTGAGAGTTTGCCTCAGGATGATCTGAATTCAAAGGCGGTGGAATCCTATCATGTGAGATAATTCAGTGAAGAATTCACTCTCAAATTGAGGTCATCTGTCTGAAATGACAGAGTGGAATGCCAAATCTTGATATCTACTGCATAAAGGCGTAAGCTACTGATTTGGCAGTAGCGTTGGTTATTGGAAATGCTTCTGTCCATTTTGTGTTCCAATCGATGCAGGTAAGTAGATAGCGAAAAACTGGAGATGAAGAACAGCAGGTAGCTGAGGGAGAAAATGGTCCAACGATGTCGATGTGCACTGTTTCAAATCTTGATGAAGGGATTTGAACTGGAGTAATAGGTTGTTTGGTGTGACGGTGGACTTTAGAAGCTTGGTACTGTTCACATGTGCCAACGGAAAGTCTGATGTCACGATTCATGCAAGGCCAAAAATATCTTGTTTTGATTAACCGTAGTGATACTTTAATTCCAGAGTGAGACATTTGATGCAAATTAGTACATATCTGTAGGAGAGAAGATTTCGGAAGAAAAGGACGAGGATGAGAAGTAGAGGTTTCACACCATATCTTGAGGTTGTCATAAAAAGGATAGCTACGAAGGCGTGAGTGATTTTGCTTGATTGCTTCATCCGTTTCTTGTTAGTTGGGCGATAGCAGACAAATCGATAGCATCAACAGTAACCGAAGAGATCCGGGAGAAAGTGTCTGCTACGATATTGTCTTCCCCTCTAAAGTAGTGCATTGAAGTGAGGTATTCGTTGGGAACGGAGAGATGTCGTTGTTGACGGTCACTTTTTTGCGGGATTCTTGGAGTAGAAAGCCGAAGCTAGAGGTTTGTGATCCGTAAAATGGGTGACAGTTCTTCCTTCTAATATATGCTTGAAATGAAGAACAGAGTAGTAAGCTGCTAGGTCTTGATACCATTTCTAAAATTTCAGAAACTGATATCACCATATATCCAGCTGACACCTCTGAAGGAAAAGTTGGGACAAACCTTGGCTAGCTGGGCTGCAGTAAATGTTCGCCACAGTACCCCTCTCACTAGGAACCTGTTTCCCAGTGAATACCAGGAGGTCTGAGTGGACTTGTTTCTTAAGAATAATACCCCATTAACATACTCAGCGTACGTAGAGAGGTTGTTTAGTCAAGGCTCTGACTTTCTAAGACCAAAGAGGGCAGCCATGGCATCTAGCAATTTTAAAAAAATTATCTTTAAGAAAGGAAATATTACCCTATTTAGAATGCAAGAGGAGAGCTAAGAGGAGAAAGAGATCATAGATAACTGAATAAATAAGTTTAAAATCTTTCTCCTTTTTGTTATATATTTCCATGTTTCAAATAAAATATAAAAATAATTCATCTCTACATATTTGCGCTTTAAAAAAATTTTTTGATTTGCGGACATGTGCGCTCTTGCATTTGCGGACAAATTTTTTTGAAAAAATTTGAGCTTTTAAGTTTGCGCTTTAAAGTCTAAAATTTTCTACCCTACCTCTGATATATATATATATATATATATATATATATATATATATATATATATATATATATATATATATATATATATATATATATATATATATATATATATATATATATATATAACTGCTCGGGGAATCAAACCTGGGTCCAAAAGATGGAAGTCCGTTGTGCTAACCGTTACTCCACCGATGGTTCAAAAGGAAACTCTTCGGAACTTCTACTGACATATCGCCAAGGGAAAAGCTCTCGAATGTCTCCCCGACCACAACTTCCATCTTTTGGACCCAGGTTCGATTCCCCGAGCAGTTATATGAATTATACATATTAATTCCACGATAAAAGTGGCTAATGAATGAATAACAAATGTACTGCGTACTTCGGATAAGAACCTTGGTCAAGCTAACCCTACGCCCAAGTTGTGGTCCGGGAGACATTCGAGAGCTTTTCACTTGGCGATATGTCAGTAGAAGTTCCGAATAGATTCCTTTTGAACCATCGTTGGAGTAGCGGTTAGCACAACGGACTTACATCTTTTGGACCCAGGTTCGATTCCCCTTTTGGTGTTTGTTTATATATTGTTTGCTGTTAGGGTTTAGTAATGTTTGTGAGTGATAGTAACGCTAAATAATATTAATATGATTACATTTCTTTGATTGATATGGTTTCCTTTTCAATAGAGTCTCCTAATTAATAATGAAGAAAGGAAATGAATTTTAATGTAATGCTTTAGTTTTAATATAAAATTAAATTGAAATTATTATATTAAAAAATTATTATCTTTTTTAGCAACCTATATGCTTATAAAAATAATAATTTTAATTCATTTTTTTATTTAAGGTGAATTTACATTAAAGGGAAAATAACTACTCCATTTGGATCTTCTTCTTCTTCTTCTTTTTATTTTTCTTCCTCCTCCTCCTCTTCTTCTTATTAATATTTTTACTTCAATCATTATTATTTTTATTTTATTATATTTATCATTATTGTTATTACTATTTTTATTTTTTTAAATTTTTATTTAAAGGAGAAAGGGTAAAATAATATTTTTTTCTTCAAAAAAAAAAAAAAAAAAATTATATATATATATATATATATATATATATATATATATATATATATATATATATATATATATATATATATATATATATATATATATATATATATATATATATATATATATATATATATATATATATATATATAGAGATGGACTGAAGTACCGGTATCGTATCGGTATCTGTATCGGTATCGGTGAATTTGAAGGTCTTAGTATCGGTATCGGTAAAAACTTTGGAATGTAAATGGATAAAGTATCGGTATTGGTATCTGTATTGGCATATTTTCCGATACCAGTATCGGTATCGGTGAATTTGAAAGTCTTAGTATCGGTATCGATAAAAATTTTGGTATCGCTCCAAATATAATAATATATATATATATATATATATATATATATATATATATATATATATATATATATATATATATATATATATATATATATATATATATATATATATATATATATATATATATATATATATATATATATATATATATATATATATATATATTAGGGATGGAGTGAAGTATCGGTATCGGCAAGTATCGGCATATTTTCCGATACCGGTATCGGTATCGACCTTTTCAGTATCGGTATCGGTATCGGCAAATTTTTTGGAAAAGAGTAAAGTATCGGTATCGGTAGTAGTATCGGCAAGTATCGGCATAGTTTTAGGTATCGGGGATCGGGTATCAGTATCTGGTAATTTTTAGGTATCGGTATCGGTATCGGTAAAAATTTTGGTATCGCTCCATCCCTAATATATATATATATATATATATATATATATATATATATATATATATATATATATATATATATATATATATATATATATATATATATATATATATATATATATATATATATATATATATATATAATATATATATATATATATATATATATATATATATATAATATATATATATATATATATATATATATATATATATATATATATATATATATATATATATATATATATATATATATATATATATATATATATATATATATATATATATATATATATATATATATATATATATATATATATATATATATATATATTTAGAATTATCGTTTTGTCAGCTTTAGTTTGGTGAATAATGACTGGAAAGAATTCGCCTTTGAAAATTACGCTGTTACAAAAAATCTGTTTCGGAAAAGTGTGTCTAAAAATTTTCGATTAATTGCTTTTTTTGATTTGAGTGAAGAGTGTCGTGTTTTGAATTTGCTCTTCGAATATTTTCGTATTGACTAACTATTTTCGTGACGATTTCTTCACAAATATTAATTCGGTTCTTCGAATAAATTTTAAAGTGATAAATTTCAATCTTTTATGAATTCGATTCGTGATCTTTGTGTTAAAGAAATTTAAAGCTTTAAGAAGAAATTGTTTTTCGTGACTTGACTTAAACTATTATTGGTAGGAAGTTAGGTTGAAGCATATTTCGTTTTCAAAGCGCTTTCGTTTAAACTATTTACTCGAGTAAATTTTCGGAATTGCGCCAGAGAACGGAAGTGCGTAGTAACTGGACTTTTTGCCTTTAATAGAACTACAATCAGCTTGAACTTCTAGAGAAAGAAATTAATTATTTCAACTTTAGATGTGAAGAGATCAAAAATTTCTTCAAGAAAACTGCTTCAGGTTTGCGTCATCTTTATAAGGTATGTTTTCTTTTAAGTCTAATTTCTCTGGAACTTGAGCTGACGTTCGATTAATTTAAATAAAGTTTAAGCTGAATTTTAAATTCGTACTTGCTTATATTGGAAATTGCAAAGCTACATCTTCATAGCTTTCTGGTCGTTCAAACATCTACAATTCCAATATAAAAATTGAAGAAATTTTTTTTTGTTTGCGTAGAGTTTTTAAATTTTTTGTTAAATTTCCAAAATTCAAATCTCTATTTTGAGCGCGAACCTTCGACAAAAGCTCTCGACATATCGACACTTTTTTTGGGGAATTTTTTTTGAAAGCAGTTTTGCATTCGTAAACTATTTACAAGCATAATTAGTGGTTTTTTGTTACTGTTATCCTCACAAAAAAAAAAAATATATATATATATATATATATATATATATATATATATATATATATATATATGTATATATATATATATATGTATATGTATATATATGTATATATGTATATATATATATATAGTAGTAGGGGCGAGTGTGTGTCAAGTGACATTAGTATCTGTCACAAAGATTAGTGATTGATACACAATATCGGTATCTCCCACACATATCGGTATCAGCCACACTTATCGGTATCGGCAACATAGTATCGGTATCGGCGTCACATATCGGTTCGGAAAGAATTTTTTTTGTACAAAAAATTTTTTTTGTGACATATTTTTGGAATCCTGTGATTTCAAACATATTGAGGTCTGCCGATTG
>SEYY01005439.1:0-15433 GCA_009176605.1 Armadillidium nasatum
AAAAACTGGACGGGATTCCGGTTTTTTTTTGACTGGATTTTATTTTGGACTGGAATTGAGTTTATGCTCCTGCTTGTAGCTTTATCCAGTTTTTTTGTAACGAGTTTTTTTTACTAGAATTGGATTTTTTTTGCTTTTTGCTTGCCAGTTATATTTCCCCGCTTGAAGCAGTGTTTTTTTGTCTAAATCTACGCTTTGCTTTACGTAGTGTCAAATGTTTTTTTTATGTTTTTGCTAGCCACCGCATCTGAGGAAAAGCAGAAGGATTGAGCCAAAAATTTTATTTGTTATGGTCCAGTGAAAAAATTTTTTTTACGCGTACAGTGAAAGAGGCCTGAGTTTAAAGGGGTAAAATTAAAATTGAGATATTGGGAGGGTAGAATTACAGTAAGGTAATTGTGAAATAAAAAACGTTTTTTTTTTTTTTTTTTTAAAAAAAAAAAAAAAAAAATTTTATATTATTATTATTATTATTATTATTATTATACACAAATTATTGCATATGCTTTATCTTATGTATTAATATTATTTATATTTTTGTTAATTTATATTTATACTGCATCTATTATATTATCGGTCCGATTATTATTCAGTTATATTTCGACATTTATTTTTTATACAATAAATTATTGTGTTTTGCTTTTTGTTTATTCCATCACTTTCCTTATTAGAGAGCCTTAGTTATTTTTTTTGTAACTGCCACAGCGAAGAAAAAAGTGCTCTTCCACCACGACAACGCACCGGCTCACATCTCCGCCGTCGCCACGGCCAAATTGGGCTACGAACTGCTGCCCCATCCACCGTATTCTCCAGATTTGGCCCCGTGCGACTTTTTTTGTTTCCAAACTTGAAAAAGTCATTCGCCGGGCAGAAATTAGAGTCGAATGAGCAGGTCATCGTCGCCACGGAGGCCTACTTTGCAGACCTCGACAAAACGTATTTTTCAGACGGGTTAAAGAAGTTGGAGCATCGCTGGGTCAAATGTATCGAGCTAAAAGGAGACTATGTTGAGAAATAAATCGCCACTTTTCCAAAATTTTCGTTTTTCTTTTGTAGGGCTAAGTACTTATCGGACTCGTATATAAAGAGAAATAGAAAAAATTATACTCTTAAGAGTTTGATAAAATTTTGTAAATTAAGAAAACCCAAGACGTCTTCTTCCTAAATTGATCAATATTATTATTCATTTCAGCAAAGAGAGAGACGGCAAAAATTTAAATTTCCATAATTATCAACTTTACGTAGTTTCATTATAAGAATTGAGAAATTTGTTTCTCGATTTGCAGAGTTCTGTTTTTCATAATGTAAATATTTTTCGTTCAAAATTGAAAAGGAGTTGAAGTCTCATAATTAATTAATCAAATTTGCATTTTATTTTAAATTTTTTAACGACCTTAGCGACATAGAAGTACATACACTGGAAGTGTCATCCGCGTTAAGAACATTCTACTCTATTCGGTGTTTTAAATTGCATTCATGAGCTTTATATATATATATATATATGTATATATATATATATATATATATATATATATATATATATATATATATATATATATATATATATATATATATATGGTAAAGGTGGAGATTGTTTCTGAGTTTCGATTGTTAAAAAATATCGAAAATCGAAAATATCGGAGAAGCCTATCGTAAACAAGAGAGTTGTCAGAGGTACGAGGTACTATTACTAGACATAGACACAATTATTATTACTTACTTTTCTAGCAGAACCTAATTCGACTTATAACCTGAACTACCGAAATTGCCGTAAAAAGAGGCCTAACCTACACAAGAATTTGCCGTAAAAGAGACCTAACGTACACAAGAACGTTTGCACGACATAGTAGCCTAGGGCTAATTATAGACAGGAAAATATCGATCATAATAAAATATCGACATAAAAAAATATCGATATAAAAAATATCGAAACTCAGAAACAATCTCCACCTAAGCCTATATATATATATATATATATATATATATATATATATATATATATATATAATATATATATATATATATATATATATATATATATATATATATATTTTACTGATGTATATGACATCCGCAGTTAATGATTTTGCAATATCCGCATCAGCAGTTATTAAATGCGGATGTTATGGATGTGTAAAATTTTGAAACTTATTAATTTGTTGGCTAGAGTTTGATTAATTTTTTGGGTAGCATGAGTAAGAAAATAATTACTTTATATATATATATATATATATTATATATATATATATATATATATATATATATATATAATATATATATATATATATATATATATATATATATATATATATATATATATATATATATATATATATACTCTTCCTTTCTTACTCTTATTCGCTCTGACGGTTCCGTTGCTAACACTCCAACTAAAAAGGCTTATCTCTTCGGCCTCCTGTTCTTCTCTAATTCAACCCTGGATGACTCCGAAAATTCTCTTCCTATTTCATCTCTTCACAGATATCTTAAGCCTTTAATTGTTATTACATTTCATCAGGTACGTGGACTTCTGAAATCTATGAACGTTAGGAAGGCAAGCAGCCCCGATGGCATTCCTAGATGAAAGTGTGTTTCCGAGCTGGCTCTGTTCCTCGTTCAACTTTTCTGTATGTATATATATAATATATATATATATATATATATATATATATATATATATATATATATATATATATATATATATATATATATATATAGCACCATATCCCGCATGATGCAGAGTGGTGTCGACTACAGAAATATTCATATTCCTGCAACCGTAAGAAAAAAGAAAAACTGGTTAAAAAGGGTTCCCAGCCTCTACAACCATGCGATAAACTATTATTCACTTGTCCTGACTGCATCGAAATAACCATTCTTTATACAAACTTTTTTGTCTTCTAATATTTAAATTTCCATTTAATTAACTGCCCAAAGTACATTATATCGAAAGATTTGTTGCTTTATCACATTTAATATATATATATATATATATATATATATATATATATATATATATATATATTATATATATTGAATATATATATATATATTATATATATATATATATATATAGAGGTAAAGGTGGAGATTGTTTCTGAGTTTCGATTGTTAAAAAATATCGAAAATCGAAAATATCGGAGAAGCCTATCGTAAACAAGAGAGTTGTCAGAGGTACGAGGTACTATTACTAGACATAGACACAATTATTATTACTTACTTTTCTAGCAGAACCTAATTCGACTTATCATAACCTGAACTACCGAAATTGCCGTAAAAAGAGGCCTAACCTATACAAGAATTTGCCGTAAAAGAGACCTAACGTACACAAGAACGTTTGCACGACATAGTAGCCTAAGGCTAAGTATAGGTATGAAAATATCGATTAATCAGAAATATTGACAAAAAAATATCGATATAAAAAATATCGAAACTCAGAAACAATCTCCACCTAAGCCATATATATATATATATATATATATATATATATATATATATATATATATATATATATATATATATATATATATATATATATATATATATATATATATATATATATATATATAGCGAAACAATTGTATATCTATTTTTTCGATTTCGTTTCTTTCAAATAATGATTAAACCTTAAAATTTTCTTTGAAATTAGGCCTAATCCTAGATATTAAGTTTTCAACGTAGATGCTCATTAGTTAACTGAATTTTTGTTAGAAATGAAGTTTATCCTTTTTTTTATTTTATTTTTTAAAGCTTTCTTCTTAACATTAAAGGTAACATGTTCTTTTACATAGTAATTCCTTAAGCAGGTTTTCAGTAACTTTTTGTCATGAATTTATTAATCTCTTGTATCAATGTTACAGGGTTAGTTTATAGGCTCCTTTATGGCGTACAACTGCAAGATCCCAGTAAAAAATGCCACATAGGATATTTTCATTGGTTTTAATGGTACCCTATAGGATTCCAAACATTCCTATAGGAAATATTTACGTACCTCAGTTTCCTATGCAATACCCTATTGGTTTCTATTTTTATTCCTATACGGCCTTATAGGAATAATATCTATGGCCTATAGGAATCAATGGGGAATTGCATATATAGTAAAAAAAAAAAAAAAAAAAAAAAAAAAAAAAAAAAAAAAAAAAAAAAAACAGGATAATTATATTATCAATACTAAAAAGACTATATAGAAAAACGATTCACTCAAAACTCATAATTTACAAAATGGAATAAAACCCAAACACGCACTGCTGTACAAATAATGAAATGGCAGCGTATTAAGTTCAAAAGTAAGAAGTGTACGACAATCATAAAAATCTTTAAAATTAAAACAGAAAATTACCAATTTTATCCGTGGACGTACGATGTTTAAAAAAAAAAATGAGTGGTATCAAGTATTTTCATACCAAAGGTCTCAAGCGCATATATATATATATATATATATATATATATATATATATATATATATATATATATTATATATATATATATATATATATATATATATATATATATATATATATATATATATATATATATATATATATATATATATATTGTAAGATAAAATTACTTACATTAGAAGCACCAGCAGTTTTAAGTCCAGCCTTCCAGGCAGGCTCTGATGCTTTCAAGGCGTCTCCTCACAACCTAGATAGAGCCAAGAGATGAACCTTGGAATGATGTGTAATAGAGGTGGTCCTTTTAGGTACTTATCATCAAAGAACGCAAGCTCCGCTGCTAGGTGCAAAATATTATACCAATTAATAGAAATCCCCACAAAGTTGGGGAAAAACACAGAACGTTGTACTCACCAAAATCCTTGATACTCGATGTAATGCCTCAACAAAGCCACTCGGAACTTAAATTATGCAACGAAAATACAGTAACGACTATATGCCAAATAAGACAAACGCTCAAAATTATTATTTATTTACAATTGGACCTTTTTAAATAATTACCTACACCTAAACGCAATTGTAGAGGCCTCTCCTAACTCATAAATAATTTTAATATATGCATTAACTCTTACTTATATAAATAATATAATCTGATAAATAAGGTATAAATAAATGAATCTTATGGATAAATGATAAAAATGATATAAGTAATAAATAATATAAATAATAAGAAAAAATATAATAACAAGAAACAAAATAAATGTTTGAATAAATATCAGAGTCAGAATTTTTAATGCACTAATCCAATCTACAATTAATACCACTTGGTGTTGTTCAACACAATTGATATAATGGGGGCAATTAATAATTCTCAACTTTTGGTACTAACTTAAATAATTGTATATATATATATATATATATATATATATATATATATATATATATATATATATATATATATAATATATATAATATATATATATATATATATATATATATATTATTTAATAACAAACTTTAAAAAAAATTTAATACCTTAGAGATGACCATCCTTCAAGGAAAAATGATTCTCTTCGAGAGTAGTATTAATTTTTATCTTTAAGAACCTTCGAGGTCAAAATTATCAGTGATATCCGTTGTTATCAAAATTGGGGATATTGTTGATCTTTGGTATTCTTTATAGTCACTTCAATCCAGGTGCAATCCAACTCCGGGTCCCTAAATAAGCAATAATATAAAAATAAACAAAAAATTACTTTTGTCAAAAATTTTCATTAACTACATAAGTACATGCCATAAATTCTTCTTATAAGCAACTTTATTTTTAATACTATTATAAATGTTTAATTGTAAACTCCATGAAATTTTTTTTTAGAATGGCATACTGTTACATCATATAGACTATATGTTATAATTCCTAATTTATTTACGTTAATTTAATTCAAATACAACTCTAATCAACTATATTTGTATTTTCACATGTTATTTATTCTATTTCTTTAAAACAATCCTATTCCAAAATGAACTTACATAATTTCTTAACTTACCTAAATAGGGCTAACAATAGTTCTAACAAATCCTTTGGATATTCTTGGAGTTTATTTAATTTGACCTATTTCCCTTTTTCTACTAATATAGTTTTCTTTCTTACTTTTTATAAATGTATAATACTTTAACTCAATGCTTCAACTTTTCTAGGCTATTATTTATATTCTCTGGGGTGGAGAAAATAAAAAAGTGAAATTTCTCTTCATTCCTCCCCACCCGTCGAAAAATCTTTTCGACGCACCTTTATTTTGACTTTCCTCCAAAGTATTCATAAAACAACAACCTCTGTTTTGTTATTATTATCTATATTCCACAAATATTTCTTAAACTAACACCTTAACCTAATATTTTCCAAAAAATGAAACCAAAACTTTCTTTTCTTTCTTAAAAACTAAAATTTCCTTTTCTTTAAAAATAAAACTAAAACTTTCTTTGTAAGTCCTTCCATCTTCATCAACAGCCTAACTCTCCTCACACAACCTCTTACACTTCTCTTTTACCTCTCGGGAAGTTACATCGTGGCCCCTGGCTGTCAAAAATCCCTGCATATATGCCAGGACCTCTGCAAACTTCAATTTCCACTGTTGTTCGATTTCATCTCCAAGATCCCCCACATTTCTACTCTCCTCCTGCCTAACCTGATCTTGTTCGGCCGGGGTTGATCTTTCATAAGGAGTCATCCTTACCCGAGGGCATCTATTTGCAGGGTTGCCTCTGGACACTCTCTAACCATCTCCCCTGTTTCTTATGGGTCCTGTTCCCCGGTCTGATTCGGTAGACAAGTCAAATCTTATGGGTGAAAAATTACGTCTACGAGAAGTACTTAAGCGATCCTCCCCGATACATAACTCCCTCATTTCTCTATCTGGTGTCAGAGCGTCTTCCGTCTGTCCTGCTCCCAGAACTCCTGATGCTGCCTCTGTCCGTTCCATACCAGGTTCCTCTACCACCATGCTTTCAATTTCCCCCTGTTCAACCAATCTTCCCTCAACAATTTCTACCTGCTCATTTGGCCCTTGTCGACCAATTCCTGAGGGACCCGCCTGCGGCTCTTCTTCTTCCCTAATCTCCTCCGACACTTCTCTTGATCGTTCAATTAATCCCCTTTGTTCTCCCTCTGACACCCCTAATGCCCTATAAGAAGCGGTACGAATTTCAGAAGAGATCCTTCTTTCCACTTCC
The DNA here is from genome assembly GCA_009176605.1 of Armadillidium nasatum. Taxonomy (NCBI): domain Eukaryota; kingdom Metazoa; phylum Arthropoda; class Malacostraca; order Isopoda; family Armadillidiidae; genus Armadillidium; species Armadillidium nasatum. The sequence continues at coordinate 7,128 of SEYY01005439.1, forward strand.
ACTACTGGGTGAAATAACCTTGCTTGGTAAAGTTTCCTCCACAAACTTGTACACAGTTGGGCACATGGGTGCAATCCGTTTCTCAAAAATCCTCCCATCCACAAAGAGAGCTTCTTTCCAGCAAAGACATCCCTTACCTTTTGTTTTTCCACCAAAGCAGAGGCCACATACATAACCGGGTATGAATTTTTATTTATCCATTGATATTGGCTCGTTCTTAAAGTACGCACATATGAATGATGGTCTACACATCGCCGATTCAGTGCTCTCGGGGAAAATTCCGGTCTTCTTCCATATATTTCTTTTATCCTTTGAGGATATCGTTCTATTCTTCTAAAATTAAAGTATACCAAATCCAAGAAAGGTGGTATAATCAAGAGAATCCTCAAGTTTGGGCAAATATCAGTGCAGTGTCTACTGAACTCAGTGAAGTCTCTGCAAAACTGATCATTATCATATTCCTCATCAGGCATGGTAACCCAGAATCTTTGATCTTCTTCTAAGTCTGATACTGGCACCCTCCGATATGCCTCGGTGATAATTATACAAACTACCATATGGGTATAAGTGGCATCCAATATCTGGATCATTTTGTTCTTTAATCGAGCCAAACTTATTCCCGGGTACACCCTGAAAACAACCTCCATTCCCGGCATAAGTACCGGAGCAAAACCTTCCTCCAAATCCTGCACCCACGAGTGCCCCGTAACCAGTATCTGAAAATAAAACTAAAATTTATGAAGATGTATAAATGCAAAAAAAAAATTGTTCAAAAGTAAGAAGTGTACGACAATCATAAAAATCTTTAAAATTAAGACAGAAAATTACCAATTTTATCCGTGGACGTACGATGTTTAAAAAAAAAAATGAGTGGCATCAAGTATTTTCATACCAAAGGTCTCAAGCATATATATATATATATATATATATATATATATATATATATATATATATATATATATATATATATATATATATATATATATATATATATATATATATATATATATATATATATATATATATATATATATATATATATATATATATATATATATATATATATATATATATATATATATATATATATATATATATATATATATATATATATATATATATATATATATATATATATATATATATATATATATATATATATATATATATATATATATATACTTACACCGGCCGATTGTAACGTAATTTACCTTGCTTATAAAGAATTATCCAAAACGAATGAAAATCATATTTAAAATGTCGAGAAACGAAAGGGAAGTAAGTTATCGAGTTTAAAAATTGAAAAAAGTAGCGAAAAATCCTTTTAAAACCACTAAATTAAAAGGAGTAAGAAAACACTAAAACGAGTTAACAAAGAATAAAAAATATCATAACAAAGGTGGAGATTAATAAGAAAAACTGTTTTTAATTTAGTGGTTTTTAAAAAATGATATATAATTAGAACACGAGTATTGTTGGTGTCCCTTAAATTATATATATATATATATATATATATATAATATATATATATATATATATATATATATATATATATATATATATATATATATATATATATATATATATATATATATATATATAACTTGACATTAAAAATTTACCAACCCTATAATACACCAATTTATGTATAATCTGGGAAAATTTTCTAAAAAATTTTAAGAGCATGTAATTACAGTTAAAAAGTAAAAAAAAAAAACCTATTAATCGAAATTTGTTTAATTTATTTATTCATTTATAGTTGATTATTACAAACAACCAATCTACAGCTTTAAATTTATGAACAACGTATTATGAATTTTTTTTTTTTTTTTTTTTTTTTTTTTTTTTTTTTTTTTTTTTTACAGTTGAATTATCTCACTCCCTCCAGTACTCCTGATCCCATCCCGATGAATTTATCTTTGCAAAATTTAATTTCTGTTTAATGAGTAAATTAAAAGGCGATTATCTAAATAATATCTAATTACACTTTTGAATTACGTTTATCTTTTCCATCTCCGTTTTTTTTGAAGAGAAATTTATCAATTAAATTGAATAGCTCGAAAACTCGAAAACATGTTATTTCAAAACCTTTTCATTTTACCTAATTGAATTAAGTTTATTTTTATAATATTTAAGTTTAAATATTATCATTTATTTATTATCATTTATATATCTAATATTTGCGTTTAAATATATAATATATTTAAATATATATATAAATATATATATATATATATATATATATATATATATATATATATATATATATATATATATATATATATATATATATATATATATATATATATATATATATATATGCTCAGCAACATATCCTGCAGGATGCAGGGTGGTGTCGACCTCAGAAATATTCATATTCCTGCAACAGTACGTAGTAAGAAAGAAAAAACTGGTTAAAAGGGCACAAGCATTAAAAGACAAGCAGGAAGTGGGCGTTCCGTTTAATACTTGCAGATTCATCAATTTTCTTTAGTAGAGTGTCTAAACCCCCAAAAGCCCATCCTTTTTGAGGGAATTCATATAATAATTTCATTGTGCCATACTTCTTCTCCATTCGATAATGTTTAATAAGAATTTTATCTTCTTCGGTAAAATCTTTAACTCAAGGATATATTAAGCTTTTTATATAGCTTGAAAAAAAAATCTTCAAAAATCAACAAATAAAGGTAGAATTTTTAAAATTTACTCAAATATAAATAAACCATCAATTATGCTCTTGTCTAATTTTGAACTATCTACGTTGGATAATTATCGAGTTATTGATAATTTTAAAATGCATGTTTTTTTTTTTTTGGGATCACCGTGTATATACTGTATATATATATATATATATATATATATATATATATATATATATATATATATATATATATATATATATATATATATATATATATATATATATATATATATATATATATGTGTGTGTGTGTGTGCGTGTGTGTATTAAAAATAGTGAGACTAAGGAGTCTTCAAATACTTCAGGGAAATTAAACGCAGCTAAAGATCACAAATTTACAACGCATATTGAAAGTGGTTCTGTAATACAAATACAAAAATATATAAAATATAATTTAAAACTATTTATTTTAAGTGATACATGAAATATGCTTAACAAACAATTCCTTACTCTCCTGTCAATTCGAATAATAAAACTATTTTATTACCTTGCAATGTTTATTTTATTTCTATGTACTTTTATACTTTATGAATTTATTTTCTTTCTCAACATTTATATAAGATTTATAATAACTAACCTTCAATACTGATGAATTCGCCGCTAAATGTATATACCGAAGAAGGACTAAAATATGAAAGTTGAAGCTAAGAGCTATGTCTGGGGTTGGTTATTCCTAGCTGGTTTACTTGAAGAGGCCTAACTCACTGCTTGGAGAACCTTATAGTTATTTACTATTCTTCTTTACTTTGTGAATTTTCATGTGCTTCAATTATTCTTCTTTTATATGTTGTCCATCGCTATTTCGAACAGAAATGATTTGTTATTCTCATTGTTTAGCCCTTTTCTCTTCCTTACTGCGTTTTTTTTCTCTCTTTTTTCCCTGCAGTATGCAGTATCTAGGCTATCTACAGCTGTTCGCTATCAATCTTCTTTTCTTTTACTATTTTAATTCTTTCACTTTTTATTTCAAACAATGCAAAGTTAAATCTGACTTTAACGTTAATATATATATATATATATATAATATATATATATATATATATATATATATATATATATATATATATATATATATATATATATATATATATAATATATATATATATATATATATATCAAAACAAATAGACGAAATTTTTAGTAGAGATGCATTATTCAAAAAATTGTAAGCAATTTAAAAAGCGAATATTGAACATAAATATAAAAATAAATAAACGTAAAGCGTAGCGTGCGGTTCAAATGTTCAAAAAGAATAAATAAACCAAAAAAAATGAAGTGAAGAAAATTTTCAAAATGCAAATTTTCCATTACCTTTCGAAAATGAGGATTTACATAAAATTTTATATATATATATATATTATATATATATATATATATATATATATATATATATATATATATATATATATATATATATATAATATATATATATATATATATATAATATATATATATATATAATATAAAAAAGAAGAAACAGTAAGATTTTAGAAGGAAAACACCAAGAAAGAGAAGAAAGATGGTAATCTGAAGAGTAAAAAATAAACTCTCAGAAGAAACATGATTTAGAGAAGAAGGTTGTGAGTGAGAAGAGAACATCAATATTCAAGCCAGGATGAATTTATGAACAATAAACAAAAATTTTAATATAAAGTTATTTTTTTTTTTCGAAATTAAGATAAATAGTAAAATTTAATTTAAATAAGAAAAAATTGTGAAGCAACAAAATTAAAATAGGATGTACTTGAATATTGATTATTTTGAACGTGATTCAATATGACATCTGAATCATAAAGACTTACAACAAGTCTTTCAATAATGTGCCTTCAGCATCATTTGGAGGTTGTGGCGACAGGCCTAGCAAGCCGGCTACTTAAAAAGACACACTGCTCAAGAAACCAATGATGAGCCTTGGAATAGGACGGAATGCCTTTCAGAGGCTCGTCGCCTGACAGGAGTGATCCTAACAGGATGGATGGTGATGATGATGATGATGATGATGATATATATATATATATATATATATATATATATATATATATATATAATATTATATATATTATATATATATATATATATATATACCTCCTCCACTGAGATGGGCTCGTGCGACACGTCTTTCTACACAGTCTCATCCTTTCTCTGTCCAACTCTCCGACCCCAGACTTAACCGCTATGCTCAATCATACATGTGCTCTGCTGGTAAAGTCTGGAACACACTCCCTTTATCTGTTTTCCCAACTTCCTTTGACTTGCACACTTTTAAACGCCGTGTATCGGTCACGTCGGCCATTAGCGACCCCGAATCCGATTGCTTCCAACTCCGGTGGATATTGGTAGGCCTGGCCTTTGCCCACCGGAGAGACAAAAAAAAAAAAAAAATATATATATATATATATTTATATATATATATATATATATATATATATATATATATTATATATAATATATATATATATATATATATATTAATATATATATATATATATATATATATATATATATATATATATAATATAAACAAACAGATGGGAGTATTTACGTTTGTTTTTTGTTCTTTGTGTTTTTAGCTATGGCGATACTTTTTGAATTTAAATATTAAAAACTTTTTTATTTTTAAGATTTAAAAAAATGGGCCTGTAACAGTTATAGCAATTGTTTTCATTGTGTTTGGTGGCTATTCGAACTTATTACATTTATTAGCTTGTGATAATCGAAGGATTTTTATATTTCAATGTTTTTGTATCATATACTGTATATTAAGAACATAAGTTGTTATTAAACACGTATTTTTTCTCTAATATTGGTGTATTTTTACAATAAGGTCGTAATACTGAAAAATTAAAAGAGAGTAGTTTGGTTTTTAAAACTTTTCCCTTCAGGTGGAATCGTTATCAGTACATTAAGAATTGCTGAAAAGAAAATATTTACATCCTTATGCTGAATTTTTATATATATTATATTATATATATATATATATATATATATAATATATATATATATATATATATATATATATATATATATATATATATATATATATATATAATATATATATATATATATATATTAGGATAATAAAATAATGTATAGATGTTACGATTGACTAGAATTAGAAATATTTTCTCTATATAAAAAAATAAAAAAAAAATACAAAAAAAAAATTTACGAAGTAACACACAGCTTTGAGATGCGAGACTTGTATGAAAGAAGACAACAAGAAAAGCAGACAGACTAAAGGGTAAAGTTGATCTTTTGTAATTCAATTATAATTTATAAGTGACATGAAATTCTTATATGGAATGTCAACAGATTACAAAGATTGGCAAAAAAAAAAAAACTTACATACTTTACAAGGGGAGGGAAGGAATAAATTGCTACTTTTTGCTTTACTACCTGCTAGAGTCATTTGCCTAATTAGGCTTAATCAAAAATCAGAAAGAAAATAAAGTGAAATCTCTCTGTTGATATATATATATATATATAATATTATATTATATATATATATATATATATATATATATATAATATATATATATATATATATATATATATATATATATATAATAATATCTCATTTCGAATTGGTCTATAAACTTGAGCCTTTCCCACCTGAAGAAAGAGTGCATTCATTCAGCTTGTGTCGAAGGAAATCAATCTTCGTCTTCCAAAAATAATCATATTGCTTTAACATTTGTATTTTAATAAAAAAAAATTCGAATATGTCCTTAATTGGAAGATTTAGAAAAAATCTTAAATCTTCTAACTTTATCTCGGATAGCAATATGGCCTACATTAGGAATGCTTGACTACTGTTCTCCTTTCTTTTCTCTTCGAGTCTTCTTGGTCCTCTGGTCTTCGGCATTTCAGTGAATCTTTTGCTGTAGCGCTAGACATATCGAAGGCTTTCGAAGGAGTCTGGCATAAATCTCTGATTTCTAAATCTGATTCCTTTCGGTGTCTATCCTTTCCATTGTAACTTTCTCTTTGACTTTCTTTCTTGTCATTCTGAAGCTGCTGTTGTAGACAACAATGATTAAAATATATCAACAGTTGTATTACTTAGGTTTCTGTTCTATCACCATTTCTTTCTCTACTTTTCATCAGTGATCTGTCTTTTACTTTATTTCCTATCCATTCTTATACCCATGACTCCATCCTTCATTACTCTTTCTATTTTGAAAAACGTTCCACTAAAATGCAAATAGATGATACAAGGAAAAGTGTCAGTAGTAGTATAGGGAGCGCTTTCGGGGGTGCCAGATTTAGCTACTTTTTAAAAAATCTGGCAACCTGTCCCTAACGGTCTCATCTGCATTTGCGTGCAATCCTGCATTCTCAGGGACCTTCCTAACATTTTCTTTGTCGGTTCACGGACCCCTGGACCCCCGGATTCGAGCCAAATTCAGCAGGACTGAGCCGCAACGAAAATGGTAAGGAAAAGAGAGTGAGGTGAACGCAGCGATTTTGCAAACTCAGGCAACTTCCTGATACCATTTTTGGGGGGTTCATGGGGCCCCGCGGGGGCCCTTTCCCCAGACTTGAGGCCAATTTCAATGGGTTGAACCCCTCAAAATGGTGTCAGGAAAGAGCGTGAGGTCAATTTGAGCGGAGTGATTTGCATTGCAAATCAAAATCCCGTTTTGGCTTAGGTTGCCAGATTTTTTGAAAAGTAGCTAAATCTGGTACCCCCAAAAGCGCTCCCTATACTACTAGTGTCCTTGGAACTACTGACCTTTGACTTTTCTCGCATCATTGGTTAAAGGGAAAGAAAACATGGTTGTTTTTTGTTATAAAAGAAAGTCAGGTATTTTAGTGGATCGAATGGTATTCGTCCCCTTTTTTTGATGTGTGTTTCCGATCTGTTCTCTGTTTTGGCCCAACACAATTGTAATCTCTATTCATTACAATTACACTTTCTGCAAAGTGAAAAACATGTTTCTTTCCGATGGTTACGTAGATAACAGTACATAGCTTTCTGCTCTTCTAAACCTTCCAATTATTGCTCTCACCCTTATTCTCTTTAATCTGAACTATATATGCTATATATATATATATATATATATATATATATTATATATATAATATATATATATATATATATATATATATATATATATATATATATATATATATATATATATATATATATATATAGTGTGTGTGTGTGCGTATGTTTTTTTAAGTTCTTGTTTAAAGAAAGTTATAGGATATTATAAGACTTTTTGAAAATAAAATATTAAATTAAATGAAAATGTTGATTTTGAAATATTGGCACTAATGCTCGATGACAAAATGCCTCGAAAGTTTTACTTCTACTATGGCACTGTTAATCACTTTGGAATATAAAACGAGTTATAATATATTTTATTTCTTTTAATTATTAAAAGGCATCGTATTTGGTGGATATGTAAAAAAAAAAAAAAAAAAAAATCTAAACCGTGAAAGAAAGTTTTAACACACAAAATGATATCCTAGAATCATTAACTCTAGCATATTTTGCATTAAAAATATTTATAGATTATATCGTGCAGATATGAATTCAACTCCTTATTTGTTTTTATTTGACACCAATATTTATGTGTAACAGTATTTAAGGGAGTAC
>SEYY01005440.1:0-2500 GCA_009176605.1 Armadillidium nasatum
TATTGCAATTAGACACGTACTTAAGGGAGTTGGGACATTTTCTTCAGCGTCTTTTTGTTGATTAATCACTCTGAAGATTGGGATAGAGATACTTTCATAAAGTCTCAAGGTTTCTTGTCTTTCCTGTAATGTATCAGACTCATTTCTTGCTTAAAAGTTGTTCAAAAATATTTTCATTCTCAGATGTTCTCTTCAATATTCACGAAACAAAAAACACAGATTTTGCGTATTGTGGTAAAAAGGATTTAGAAACAAATAATAAACTGGAAGAAATAATGGAAAATAATTTCACGCAAAATACCGAATAAGTCACAGAAAGAGAGACGATGAAATTACATTTTAAAAAGTTAAGGATGTCGCAGAATACAAACTTCTATTCTTGGAGATTTTAGATAATATATCAATTCAAATAAAGACTAGGGAAAACTTGAATTCTGCCTTCTGAACAATTACATTCATGATAAAAACAACAGACTTTCCTGAAAATCTTTAAAACCTTGGGTAAATGTTTTGATACCACTCGTCTGAGAAATGAATTATCTGATCTCCATTGTTCGAAAGAATTTAGTGATAAGCCTGTTTTTTAATTGATTTATAAATTGTTATTGGTAATTAATTTTTATTCTAGTTTTAAGGATCAAGCATTAAAAGTAAAATCACAAAGAAATGTTTTAAAAGAAAAATAACCATCACTTGTTTTAATGTTAATCCAGAAGACACCCAAATAAATAACTTCATCCAATAATAATAAATAAATGATTCTTGTTTTCTTATACTGCTGACTGCTTAATTGACAACCTTATCTCAATACTGGCAACATTGCCTTAATTGTGGCATCATATTAAAATTTATGCTGTCTAAAAAAAATTTTTTTATTAAATATTTTTATATTTTATAAAAATAAAATATACAAAAATATTAACTATTTATAGTCTCTCTTTAGATGTATGAAAATAAACAGAAAATTAATCTTGACTACTACAATGCTTAATATTCAGAACTACAGAGCAGGAGGCTCAATTTTTTAAGTGTCGCAAGTGCCTGAGCAATACCGGGGCTAGATAAAAATAACATTAAAAGAAAGAAACAAAGCCAGATATGGCAAGATATTTTACTGGCAACATAGCCATGGCAATAATAATTCTCCTGTAAACTGCTTCAAGAATCTTAAACAATTATTATTAGAGTAAAAGGAAAAGAATACTCAAAATTTAAAATGGGAAATGTATTTCAATATTTACAAAGTTCTGCATCAAAATGAAAAATAAAAACACACAAGATATGATTAGTCAGTATTACAAATATTTAATCAGTTATATAATGATTATTAGTCATAAAATATATATATATAGATAAATATATAATATAACTTAATATTATAATATAGTAATATATATAATAATATATAATATAGTATATATATTATATATATTATATATATATATATATGTAATATATATATATATATTATATTTATATATATATAAAATATATATATATAATATACTATATATATATATATATATATATATAAAGTATTATAATTATATATATATAAATATAATTATTATATATATATATAAAGATAAGTATAATATCAAATAATAATATATATTAAAGTAATGGATTATGTTTTGCTGTTACGGACAAAAAACATTTTTGAATTCAATCTCTAAACACTATACATATTACACAGAATGTATTGTCTTATAATTAAGTATGGTAATAATACTATATATTATATAATATATAAAGTCCTCCCTCTAGCTATGCTCACTTATATACTTGTTAATCATATGTATTAATATACTTAATATGCCTATACAATAACTAATAATTTTAAGAGTAGTAAACACTACAGTGACCGTGATGAAGTCTTTTGATATATTAATAAAAGAATTCAGTTACGATCCAGGTGATTATATTTTCATCAGCCTATTAGAAATGTATTATATATATAAATATTAACTTACTAATAAATATAATAATCCTAATCGATTTATAGTATTTATTATTAATAAAATAATCAAATATTAAAACACAACACTGTAATAACACCAAATAACTATAAATAAACATATTAACAAAACTCTGAAGTTTAATGACACAGTACGAAAATCAATTATAAGAGCCAAAAACGCTTAAGAATTATGACTTATTACTTTTTGATTGAGCTTATAATAATAATATAAAAGTAACTTATATATATATATATATATATATATATATAATATATAAATATCCATATTAAAATAAAATAAAAATCTAAATCCATTGTAATTTATTATTTAGTTAGTAAAATAATTATAAATTATAGAAACGGTGACGTAAAATCCATCTAATATACTTATTTAATAATATTAGCCATAATATAGAATACACAATCTCCCTCCTGCAAAAGTATAATCAATCTCATACATCTCACTCACACCTTAAAAAATAAGATTAATATATATATTTATTATAAGAATAATAATAAAAAATAAAAAAAAAAAAAAAA
>SEYY01005440.1:30000-37500 GCA_009176605.1 Armadillidium nasatum
TATATATTCTTTTAAGGTTATTATAATTAGAATAGAAACCATTTTGATTTTGTTGATGTACTATATGAACTGAAGTTACAAATTAATTTACGAGAAAATCTATAAGACTTACAGTAAGAGGATTATCATAAGATGATAGATGAAAACCATTATTCAAAGTGTGGAATACATACTCAGTTGAGTGTATATATATATATATATATATATATATATATATATATATATATATATATATATATATATATATATATATATATATATATATATATATATATATTATATCACCTCTGGTGGGCCAAAGGCCAGAGGCCTAACTACAATTCCACCAGGGTTAGGGGGAAAAACGGAAGAATGGTCAAATTAAATATATATATATATAACAAATATATATATATATTATATATAATATATATATATATATATATATATATATATATATATATATATATATATATATATATATTCCACTCAGATGTGTGAAGCATACTCCATAAAGGGGCGGACAACTCCCCTATACTAAGCAAGCAACTGGGTTCGGGTGAAAAAAATCTGAAGACGCTCAGAACACCCAACCTATTAGAAGCTTGTTCAGAAAGAGAAGTAATGTGATCTTTCCAAGAAAGATCACAGCAAAAGATTTACCAAAACACCGAAGGGGTGGAGGACGAAGAGTCAGAATGAACGGAAAGGTGATCTCACCAGTAGGGCAATCTTTACAAAAACCATACAGGTGATCAGAGATAAGATTAGAAGAATTGAGATGTTTCCAAATCTTCCTGTTAAGGATAGATTCGAAATCTTTAGAAAGAACGGAGGTTAGAGAAATAGGAGAATAGTTGGAGGGTTCAGAGAGGTTCTTCTTCTGCAGGGGTTGAATAAGCGCACGTTTCCTGCAAAAAGGGATGGTTAACGTAGAAAGACATAGACGAAATTGTTTAATAAGGTAGGGTGCAAGCTCAGAAACTCAAAATTTGAGAACCACAGGAAGAATGCCATCAGAACCGTACGCCTTCTTAGTGTTAAGATCATAGAGAGCAGAAATGACATCTTTAGAAGAAATTACAATATTAGGCAGAAATAAATTGAAAGGAGTTGAAGGAGGAGGAATATATATATATATATATATATTATATATATATATATATATATATATATATATTATATATATATATATATATATATATATATATATATATATATATATATATTATATATATATATATATATATATATATATATATATATATATATATATATATATATATATATATATATATATATATATATATATATATATATATATATATATATATATATATATATATATATATATATATATATATATAAGAAATCTCCTATATTATCTTTAGTTTGTTTGTTAAAAATATTACATAGAAGAAATGAAATAATACAAAAATTTATTACGAAAATTATTCTTTATGACATAAAATAATACGAAAACACGTCTTAAATCTGACAACGTAAAAAAATATAATACGTGAAGATAAAACATCTTTATTTTTTCTTTTTAGTTTGGAAGAGAAATTTTTCGAAAAAAAAAAAAAAAATTTTTTTTTTTTTTTTTTTTTTTTTTGAAATTGTGAATTTTTAAAATGCAAGTCTACGCAGGGAAAAGGGAAAAAAAAATATTATATTGTATTTTTTTGTTGGAGAAGTGACAAATAAGACAACATTTACAACACTAAAAAGACTTATTAAGGATTAGAAAATAACTTCACCAGTTTACGTTTTAAATAAAAAAATAATAATTTAAAATTTTTTTTTTTTTTTTTTTTTTCTGTCCAGAACGAATCTGATAAAATTAGAATAAGATTAAATTTACTTAGAATAAGATTAAATTTACTTAGTATAAAATTAAATTTAAATTTTTTTACAGATATATAAAAAAATAATTGTAACTATTCACATAAATGTCAATGCTTTAGAAAATAAATAATTTTAATATTAAAAATTAAATAAAACCGTAAAAAGAAAAGAAAAAACTGATTTAATTTTAAATTATAATAAATTTCAGAAAATTTATCAATTTTTGCTAATTTTAATTCAATTTGACATAGAATTCAAAATTAATAGAAATTATTTTATTCATGCCTATAACATTTAAACAATTCATAATTGTAAACACATATATGAACAAAATTAATAAACAAATTAACATATATATATATATATATATATATATATATATATATATATATATATATATATATTATATATATATATATATATATATATATATATATATATATATATATATATATATATATATATATATATTAGAGAGAGAGAGAGAGAGAGAGAGAGAGACCTCCTATATGTATGCATAAATTCTCATTAATTGCGTTTCATCCTATTATTATTTTTTTTATTATCATGGTAATGAAAGTAGTAGTAATATAATATTTTTATTCTTGCATATAAGTTCCTACCTATATCTCTCTTTCCTTGAAGATACGAATATACTTACCAAACACACAAATACAAATTCATTTTTTCGCTCCCTCAAACATTTTAGTCCTAATGTTTTCCTATGAAATGCTTATTTTTAATTATTATTATTATCATTATTGTAGTAGCAGCAACTGTATGAGTAGTAATAGAGGTGGTCGGGGTAATAATTACATATTTCAAACTTCAACAATGATTTCAATGAAAACGTCTATTTTCTATTAATAACACAAGCAAACACAAACACAAACACACACACAAACACATACACATACACACACACACACACACACACACATAATATATTATATATATATATATATATATATATATATATATATATATATATATATAATATATATATATATATATATATATATATATATATATATATATATATATATATATATATATATATATATATATATATATATATATATATATATATATATATATATATATATATATATATATATATATATTATATATATATATATATATATATATATATATATATATATATATATATATATATATATATATATATATATATATATATATATATATATATATATATATATAATATATATATATATATATATATATATAATTATTTCACTATATTATCATCTTTCCCACTTTCATGGGGTGGTGTCTCTCACAATTCACTCACAAACATACCCATACTTACCATTCAACCCCTTTCACCACCGCCCTACATCTCACTCTGTCCTCCACAAATCTACTACCCTCTTCTAAACTCAAATTCCTTCCAAACAAAATCTCTCTCACTCCATCCATCCATCTCCACTTTGGCCTTTCCTCTCCTCTACCCCCATCCACCTCAGATCTAAGTACCTTGCCCACTATTCTATCCTCATTCATTCTACTCATATGTCCAAATCATTTTAGCACATCCTCATCCTCTCTATCCACTACACTCCTCTTCCATTTACACGTCTCCCTTATTCTTTCATTTCTAATCCTATCAATCCTTTTCAATTTACATTTCGCTCTCAAACCTTTCATTTCAAAGACATTCAAACTTTTCCTCGCCCCAGCACTTATCATCCATGCTTCACAATCCATATATATATATATATATATATATATATATATATATATATATATATATATATATATATATATATATATATATATATATATATATATATATATATATATATATATATATATATATATATATATATATATTATATATATATATATATATAATGAACATAAATTGCATTGGGTATACAATATCTAGGTTAACTCTTCTAAACAAGACTGCACCGAACCTAATCTAACTAGTAATATCAATGCAAAAAATGTTTCAACGAATCGTTTGGACAAATGGTAAAAATGTCACAGTAAACTTTTCACTAGAGAAAAGACATGTTAAGCATAAGAAAGTCACTTCACCGATTTATATTCTAATAAGAAACTAATTGAAAAAAGTTTGATTCGACATTTGTCCCAACGATTCGTTGAGACATTTCTTTTAGTGATACAACATATAGAAATTACTTCTTTTGTCACATTAAATATCTATGGATATTAATATTAAGAAAAGAACAATAATTATTAACAATTGTCTTTGTGTCTCCTATACTTCTAAACGCTTAATAAGCATACACACATACACATAGTACACACACATGCCTAATCTTAGGTTCAAACGTGGCCTTAGCGAAATTTAAGTCTAATCTTAGAACTAACTGCCACATTTCTTTACTGAAAACTTTCTTTAAAGGATGAAATAAGAACTATAAGAAGAAATTTAAAAAATTCAGAAAATAATAATAGAAAAAATATAATAACAATGATAATAATAATAATAATAATAATATTAATATAATAATATTAATAATAATAATAATAATAATAATAATATATAATAATAATAATAATAATAATAATAATAATAATAATAATAATAATAATAATAATAATAATAATAATAATAATAATAATGAAAAATAATAATAATAATAATAATATATAATAATATAATAAATAATAATAATAATAATAATAATATAATAATAATAATAATAATAAATAATAATAATAATAATAATAATATAATAATAATAATAATAATAATAATAATAATAATAATAATAATAATAATAATAATAATAATAATAATAATAATAATAATAAAATAATAATAATAATAATAATAATAATAATAATAATAAAATATAATAATTAGGTTATTTATAATCGGGCACGTGTGCGGGTCACTCTGGCTGTGCCGGCGGCACGGGCTGACGGACTGTGGGGCTGACAGGTTAAACGAGCGACTTCCATGGGTAGGGCGGGTGCCAAACTCTTCAAGAATCTTATCTTTGAAGGTGCAGACATAATTTTTAGCATGGGGATAAGGGTTCCCAACTTTGGTGAGTGACTTTACAGGAGCCACCCTGGAGAGCAGGAAGCTTTCCTGTCTATTCATTTATAGAGACTTACCCATAGTTGAGGGTAATGGGGTGCTGGGAATGGGAATTAAGGATACATTTTTTATTTTTCTGTTATTTATTTAATTTTTTAAGTAATTTAATGTTTTTTTATTTTTTTTAAATTATTTTTATTTTTAATCATTTTTAATTGTTCTTAATAAATGGTTAATTATTTTTAATCATTAAAAAAAAATTGAGGGGTGAGAAGAGGGAGTCATGTAGGTAGTCTTATAGGAGGAGAGTTCAACTGGGAACGTCACCCCCACCCCCGAGGTGATCTCCTGGTACCTCACACAGCCATCTCAGTGCCAACGATATTCATTTGTTACTACTATATATATATATATATATATATATATATATATATATATATATATATATATATATATATATATATATATATATATATATATATATATATATATATATATATATATATATATATATATATATATATATATATATATATATATACATATACAAAGAAATGTCATTATGTGTGCATGCTTATATGTTTGAGCTTCTTATCATTTTATCTTATGACCTAAAACAATAAACTTTTATATGATTTCATAAATAATAATTGAAAATATGTTTTAATAGTAAAATTTTTATTTGACCCGAATTCAAAGTTCTCTTATGAAATATTGCGTGTTTTCATGCTACAGTATATATATATATATATATATATATATATATATATATATATATATATATATATATATATATATATATATATATATATATATATATATATATATATATATGAAACTGAAGCATAAAATCACGCAATGTTTCCCAATGGGATTTGTATTCAGGTCAAAAACCAATTTTACTATTAAGTCATTTCTTCAATTATTATTTATTGAAGTATATGAAATTTTATTGATGAAAAATAATGAGATAACAAGGTAAATGACACACACACACACACACACACACACACACACACACACACAGAACAAACACATATATATATATATATATATATATATATATATATATATATATATATATATATATATATATATATATATATATATATATATATATATATATATATATATATTACACCATATCCCGCATGATTCAGGGTGGTGTCGACTGCAGAAAGGAAAATTTCAGCAATCGTACGTGGGAAGAGATATAAAAAACTGGTTAAAAGGGTTGACAACCTTTAAAACCATGCGAAGAAATTTTATTTATGATTCAACCCTGTCGCTAAACTCAAACTCATGTTTTTAAATTTTATATTCTTAATACTAATATTAAAATTTCCATTTGAATATTTGCTATCTGAAAGTTTTGTTGCTCCGACAGAGATTTTGAAAAATAAATTAATTGAGGTCCATTAAATTTCCTGTTTTGAAACTATTTTATTTAAAATTCATATTTTAAAATAAATCTGTTATTATTTTTAAGTTTCTCGGAAAATAATTTTCTTTTCAATACAATTCTTAAGCATTCTCAAAACAGTCTTTCCAATTTTCAGAATAGATTGGGATTATTGCTATGCCTTTTCCTCTCTTTTCTCTTTTCTACACTTATCCTCTCCTCTCTTCTCTTTTCTCTTCTTCTCTTCTATTCTCTTCTCATTCATCTGATGCTTCTTTCTTTTCTTTTCTCATCTGTTTTAAGCGCCTCCATTCCCGACGACAGTCGAATCATATATATATATATATATATATATAATATATATATATATATATATATATATATATATATATATATATATATATATATATATATAATATAATGAAATATCTTGACCTAAACTTCGGTTTAAGCCCAATTTTTCTCTCTTTCTAATGAAGGAGTCTATGAATTTGTTATACAGTAGGCTTTTTACAATAGTCTGTATTTTCATATGAAATTAAGATATATTTTTCCTCCAATGAAAATATTTCACTCATTGCAAAAACGGCAATTTTTTTAGCAATGTAGGAGCTGCACCAACTGCTCAATGTCGTTTTGGATGGACGTTCACAGGTTGTATCATAATAGCTAGAATCAGGTCGCCTAATATGAGGATTTCTGACAAGGAAGAGGAAATGGGCTCTAATTTGAAGTTCAGATAGTCAAAGAATTTAGGAGATTCAGTAGAATTAAGAGATAAATAAATAGAAAAATGAGTGGCAAGAGAGTTTTAAGTTGTAAGGAAGAAAATTCAGAAAACTCCAAAATAAGAGACATGAGAGCAAACAAAACCGTTGCACACACATTTACGCAACAATCTTTATTTGAAAATTGTGGATAGAGACAGTAAGAGGAAATAGAAAATAGGCTTGTTATTTGAACGCTCAAGCACCTGAGTTTTTGTCGAAAATAAGAGATGATATCTAGAAGAAGAGAGGTGGTGTTCAAGAGAGTGGAAATTGGATTGATTACCGGGAATGTTGAAGAAATTATTGAAGAAAATAGATCATCCACTAGAGCAAATCGGCTGAAAAGTCTTGGTGTCACCAACCCTATATCAACCATCAGTAGATTTGTTTAGCAATGTGACTTCAAAATAATTAGATATTACAGATAGTAAACATAAAATTTATGGTCACTGAATATT
>SEYY01005440.1:42500-52500 GCA_009176605.1 Armadillidium nasatum
TATTTTTATTATATTATAATTTATTATTATTTTTGTGATTTTTATATTATTATTTTAATTTATTAATATTATAATAATTAATATTATTGTTATTATTATATTTATTATTTATTTATTATTATTATTATTATTATTATTATTATTATTATTATTATTATTGTGACCAATATTACTATCTTTATCGCTGTAATTATTAGCTTACAGCTATCTCAGTACTAAGATTGTTATAGTAATTTTTCTTTTCTTTTTTTTCTATAGTTTAGGTTAAAATTACGACCATAAAATTATGATAAAATTAATTGTTATAAAATTTACAATATTCGAAACTTGGAATATTATATAATGTATTGTGTCATGTATAATTTTAATGGGCTCAAAGGACGATTTCGTCTCCCAGAAGCCCATTTCAGTTTAGTATCAAAACATGTAAAGTACACGATATTTGTATATGCAAATTTGTAACTGAAAAAATAAATAAAGATTAAAGATTAAGATATTATTATAATTATTATTATTATTATTATTATTATTATTATTATTATTATTATTATTATTATTATTATTATTATTATTATTATTATTATTATTATTATTATTATTATTATTATTATTTATTATTTTATTATTATTATTTTATTTATTTATTATTATTATTATTATTATTATTATTATTATTATTATTATTATTATTATTATTATTATTATTATTATTATTATTTTATGATAAAAATGCTGAGTAAATTTAAAAGAATATTAATATTAATATTATTATTAATATTAATATTATCAATATTTATATTATGTGTTTGTTAAGGTTAGAGTTAAAGTGAAATTTAAGGTTAATGTTAATTTTAAATTTAATGTTAATTTTAATATTAATGTTAAATTGCATGTTCATGTTAATGCTAAAGAATGTAAAATGTTAATATTAATATTAATGCTATAGCTAATATTTTTTTTTTTATAGAAAAGTTCACATCTTACGGGCATTGCCCTATTCGAGGAGAGGAACCTTTCTAGGTAGAACATACCTAGAATCCCCAAGTTTGATCGAACCGCGCCCTCAAGCACGTGAGGCATAAATAAATGCTAATGTTAATGTTAAAGTTAATTTTGACATATTTGTAATCAAAGTTTTTCAAATAGATGTAAGATATTAAAAAAGTAAATTAAGAAAGTTTTGAGAGAACGAAATTTTAATCAGTTACTTTTTTTACTTCAAAGAAATTATAATAATCTGAGAAATAATTTAAAAAATAAAAATTATTTTCGGTACATATTTAGTAATTAATTTTCTTTATTAAATAAGATAAATATTTCGTTTTCATTCAATATATTTTCTTTCTTTTCATTGTCATTGGTTCCGTTCTTTCCCCCCCCCCCACAAAAAAGTTTATGTATTCTCATTTCCTTTTTATTAAAATCCATAAACAACAAATCAGCAAACGATATTCTCATACTTAATCCACTCGTCCATCACAAAAAAAAAAAATGTCTTAAAAATAAAATAAGGTCATCAAATGTTTCAATCATTTCTTTTCATACAAATTGGTTAATAATATATTTCTTAATTTCCTTTCACCAAATTCCTTGTCATATTTCTATTTGAATCTGCAACATTCATGAATGTGATGAGCACACGACCTTTATCATTTTACAGAGAATTCCAGAACTGTGAACGAAAGAAATAATTTCGGAAAGAGCATGAATGATATACGTGTATAAATACGTGAACATTTAATCGGATGAAACAGTATTCTTGTAACAGACACGAAAATTCAAAGAAAGGTTAGTGGAGCTATTTTGGAAAGAGGAAAATAAAAATGGATTAGAAGAGAAATGAAAATACCAAATATATGATTTTGTTTTAACTTTAAGATAAAAATAAGAGATAAAAGTTGCAATAAAAATAAATATCTAGTTGGGTAACAAAAACAAACAATGTTAGTGGAAGTAAACAAACTAATAATATAGTCTCTTTAATTTTGTCTATCTTTATTGCACATACATACATACATACACATAAACAAACATTTATATATATATATAATATAATATATATAATATATATATATATATATATATATATATATATATATATATATATATATATATATATATATATATATATAATATATATATATATATATATTATGCCTAGAGAATTTAGTTATAGAAAACCAGTATCAACTAACTAAATTCCTAAATCACAACTTGATAGTCTGAAATATATTTGAATGCTGTTCTGCCTTCAACTGTTTGACTATTCTGCTGTTCTGCTATTCGGTTGTTCTGCTGTTCTGCTGTTCTGCTGTTCTGCTGTTCTACTATTCGGTTGTTCTGCTGTTCTGCTGTTCTGCTGTTCTCCTGTTCTGCTGTTTGAATGTTCGGCTGTTCGGCTGTTTGATGTTTAGCTAATCATGGTAAATAAAACTGTTCACATGGGTATATCAAATATAATTTTTAGATTGAAAAACAAATTTTGTCACAATCGAAAATATTTAGTGAAAAATTTGTTCCTGTCGGAAATATTTTAGTAAGCAAATAAATATTTCTTCTTATTTCAAAGCACTTTCTTCATTGCCATTGCATCCTTTTTTTGTAGCAACACAAGTATTTTCAATTTCTTTTTATTAATATTCATTTAAAAGAAGAAAGACAACAACAGTCTTCTCTTTTTTTTATTTCTCCCATCCTTCACACACGCACACACACACACACATGCACACACACAACAAAAAAAAAAATAAATAAATAAAAAATAAAAAATAAAAAATAAAATACAAAATCACGTCAAACTTCTCAGTTATTTTGTTTCATTTAAAATTTGTTTCTTAATTTCCTTTCCCCAAATTCCTTGTCATTTCGGTTTGAATCTGTGCAGCATTTATGAACGCGATGAACACACGACCTTTATTATTTACAGAAAATTCCAGAACCGTGAACGAAGGATATTATTTCGAAGAAACACGAAAAGAAATAAATGTAAATATAGTGAACATTAAATTGAACAAAACTATTCTTGTAACAGACATGTTACTCCAAAAGAAAGGTGAGCGAAAATATTTTGGAAGGTGAAATATAAAAATGGATAAGAAGTGAAATTAGATTAATAAAAAAAAAAATTTGATTTTGTTTTACTTTAAAATAGGATATAATGATTGAAAAAATTAAAAAAAAAAAAAACAGAAAAAAACGATATTATTATCAGAAACGCACTTACGGGTAAACTAACAAATCAAAGTCAATTTAATTTTTATCCACCTTCATCACATACATAAATTTATATATATACATATATATATATATATATATATATATATATATATATATATATAATATATATATATATATATATATATATATATATATATATATATATATATATAATATATATATATATATATATATATATATATATATATATATATATATATATATATATATATATATATATATATATATATATATATATATATATATATATATATATATATATATATATATATATATATATATATATATATATATATATATATATTATATATATATATATATATATATATATATATATATATATATATATATATATATATATATATATATATATATATATATATATATATATATATATATATATATATATATATATATATATATATATATATATATATATATATATATATATATATATATATATATATATATAAAGAGGATATGATACCAATCGCTTATTTATTTCATAGAATAGCAAATTGCTTTTAGTGAATAAAATCTATTTCGTTATCTAAATCCGAGTTCGTCTGTAATGATCATTTTTATAGGAAATATCTTTTTTACCTTCTTTCCATTCGCTCACGTATTTAAATATTTAATATATATATATATATATATATATATATATATATATATATATATATATATATATATATATATATATATATATATATATATATATATATATATGTATATATATATATATATATATATATATATATATATATATATATATATATATATATATATATATATATATATATATATATATATATATATATATATATATATATATATATATATATATATATATATATATATATATATATATATATATATATATATATATATATATATATATATATATATATATATATATATATATATATATATATATATATATATATATATATATATATATATATATATATATATATATATATATATATATATATATATATATATATATATATATATATATATATATAATATATATATATATATATATATATATATATATTATATATATATATATATATATATATATATATATATATATATATATATATATATATATATATATATATATATATATATATATATATATATATATATATATATATATATATATATATATATATATATATATATATATATATATATATATATATATATATATATATATATATATATATATATATATATATATATATATATATATATATATATATATATATATATATATATATATATATATATATATATATATATATATATATATATATATATATATATATATATATATATATATAGTTTGTGTATATGTGTGTGTTATGAATGTGTAATGGAGGCTGATACATAGTATGGTTGATAAAATTAAAAACACTATTTTATTAGTTTGTTTGCTTAATTATTTCCAGAAACTTATTGTGCCTTTGTTTCCCTATTCAGTATTATTTTTATTGCAACTATTATCTTCTATTTTTAATCATAACGTTAAAACAAAATCAAA
Organism: Armadillidium nasatum; assembly: GCA_009176605.1. Taxonomy (NCBI): domain Eukaryota; kingdom Metazoa; phylum Arthropoda; class Malacostraca; order Isopoda; family Armadillidiidae; genus Armadillidium; species Armadillidium nasatum. Next base: position 47,290 of record SEYY01005440.1, read on the forward strand.
TATTTTGTATTTTCATTTCTTTTCTAATACATTTTTATTTTCTCTTTTCCAAAGAAACACACTTACCATTTTCTTTCAACTTTCATGTCTGTTAGAAGAACATTGTTTTGTTCAATTTAATATTCGCTATTTGTATGAACTTGTACATGGTAAAGTTCGTGTGTTCATCACATTCATGAATGCTGCACAGAATCGAACCGAAATGATAAGAAATTTTGGGAATTTATATCTACAAAGAAATTAATAACAAAACATTAAAAGCGGAACGAAATAATTAAGAAGTTGGTGACGTCATTTTTTTTTTGTAGTGTAAAGGAATTCTTTGTGATGGAAGAAGAAAACGAAAAGAGAAAACAGAGAAAACTGTTTTCTTCCTTGCTGTTTGTAAAAATGAGTTAAAGAATATTAGAGATACATGTGCATTGTTGCAAAAGAAAGAGGGAGAATAAAAGCTATTAATTGATAAAAACTTTTTAACTTTAATTATTTCGAGAAGAGAAAGTTTTTCGTTGAATACTCTCGATTTCGAGCCAGTTTGTTATCCATTATAGATATTATATCTGTTAAACTTCATTTGAAGAATTTATCAAATTTTAACTATGAATTTATAAACAGCCTAACAGCCCAATAGTAAACATTTCTAGCTCTGGAAGTAGAATCTTAAATAATTTGATAAGGATTCTTTTTAATAAATAAATTCTTAAGGGAATGAATAAAGTGCTTTCAAGAGGAAAATGTATTAACTATAAATTTTTCAGTATATAAATTATAATTAATAATTTCATTCGCACATTTCTAAATTATTTTTTATGTTTTCAAGAACTTATTTTTTTTAAAAGTAAGATGAAAATTCTAACACATTATTGGAATATTCTAGAATATCAATTTAATAACAAAGCTAATCAATTGCAATCTCCTTTGAATTAAAATTCATATACATCAAGAAAGGAAACAGACGTTTCTTTTATTCTTTTCGTTCGTCTATAATAAAAAAGCCTTTAACAATTTCAAAATTATTTAGATTTACTTAAATAAGGTTTGTAAGTAATTTTCTCCTAATTTTCATTCCCCAAATTCCATGCAATTTCAATTTGAATCTGTGCAACATTCATGAATGCAAAGAACAAACTATCTTTGTTATTTACAGAGAAGTCTAGACTGGGAAAGAAAGTAATTAATACATGATTAAAAATGTGAACATTAAATAAAACGAAACAATGCTCACACATCGGATGTGCAAGTGCAAAGAAAGGTTACTCAATAAAGCACACAAACGAATATATATGTATATATATATATATATATATATATATATATATATATATATATATATATATATATATATATATATATATATATATATATATATATATATATATATATATATATATATATATATATATATATATATATATATATATATATATATATATATATATATATATATATATATATATATATATATATATATATATATATATATATATATATATATATATATATATATATATATATATATGTCAAGGTTGCAGTTTTTACTAATTTATTATTACAGTATAAAATATTTAAATGATAGCTAATATATTTGTTTTTATAAAAATCATCCGATTTAAAACTCAATAAAAAAAGTCTTATTTATTAATGAAATAATTACATTATTTTAACATATGCATATTTAAGCATTACATTCGGTAACTGATATTTTTATCTCGTTAGGAAATACGAAGTTATATTATTATTTTCCAAGAAAATGTAATAATGCAAATGGTAATTAAAATAAAACAATTCTATTTACAAATACTTGGAAAATTATCAAACTACCTCTCCTCTCCTCTCTCTCTCTCTCTCTCTCTCTCTCTCTCTCTCTCTCTCTCTCTCTCTCTCTCTCTCTCTCTCTCTCTCTCTCTCTCTAATAAAACGCGAAACCAGAGGCCAAAGAAAATATCCTCTTTAGGAATATGAAACCAATTATATAAATAGTTCCGTACACTTAATATTTATTGGCATAAATCGTTCAGTCTTGGAATGAATTATTGGCTCTCGAACCTGCTTCATGGAATCGAATATCAAACTCTCTGTTCGCCTTTTCTGACATATTCAATTTCGTTCCTTTGCAATTTGCACTTGCCTGTCATGTCGAACAATAATAATAGGATCGGGCACACGCATGTTATGCAAAGAAACAAACAAACAAACAAGCAAACTATATATATATATATATATATATATATATATATATATATATATATATATATATATATATATATATATATATATATATATATATATATATATATATATATATATATATATATATATATATATATATATATATATATATATATATATATATATATATATATATATATATATATATATATATATATATATATATATATATATATATATATATATATATATATATATATATATATATATATATATATATATATATATATATATATATATATATATATATATATATATATATATATATATATATATATATATATATATATATATATATATATATATATATATATATATATATATATATATATATATATATATATATATATATATATATATATATATATATATATATATATATATATATATATATATATATATATATATTATATATATATATATATATATATATATATAGTATGTACAGTCGTGAACAGAAGTTCGTTCCTATTAATCTGGAAATAAATATTTATATAAAATGGGGATCATTTCAGATTCAGCCAATCACAGTTCAATTAAGCCCCGCTCAATGTTTTTTTTTTTTTTTATTCAAAATAGAGCTTTTATGAATGATTTCCATTTTATATAAATATTTATTTCCAGCCTAATAGGAACGAACTTCTGTTCACGACTGTACATATATATATATATATATATATATATATATATATATATATATATATATATATATATATATATATATATATATATATATATATATATATATATATATATATATATATATATATATATATATATATATATATATATATATATATATATATATATATATATATATATATATATATATATATATATATATATATATATATATATATATATATATATATATATATATATATATATATATATATATATATATATATATATATATATATATATATATATATATATATATATATATATATATATATATATATATATATATATATATATATATATATATATATATATATATATATATATATATATATATATATATATATAATATATATATATATATATATATATATATATATATATATATATATATATATATATATATATATATATATATATATATATATCCACTTTACCACCACTAACACACTGTATTGCAATGTATTTGCATGCTATGTAAATTAATTTTATTGTGACGCTTTATAATTTAAAATTATACTTTTCTTGAATTTTATCTTATATTTTACATTTATATTTTAATATAGTTGTCCTGAAGATGAATGAGAACGACTGAGTTCTCGAAACGTAGGGAAATGTTCAAGGTTATGTTCCTTATAAAGCTAAGATTCCCCAAAAAATAGAAGCAGGAATATATATATATATATATATATATATATATATATATATATATATATATATATATATATATATATATATATATATATATATATATATATATATATATATATATATATATATATATATATATATATGTTTTTTTTTTTATTGAAAGTTCACATCTCACGGGCATTGCGAGAAGAGGAACTTTTCTAGGTAGTATATACCTAGGATTCCAAGAGGAATCGAACCGGCGCCCTCAAGCACGTGAGTCAATCACCCTACCGTTTGAGCCACGGTAGACGGCATATATATATATATATATATATATATATATATATATATATATATATATATATATATATATATATATATATATATATATATATATATATATATATATATATATATATATATATATATATATATATATATTATATATATATATATATATATATATATATATATATATATATATATATATATATATATATATATTATATATATATATATATATATATATATATATATAATATATATATATATATATATATATATATATATATATATATATATATATATATATATATATATATATATATATATGTAGAGACTTTACCATTAAGTATGTGAACTATGACTTTGGCTGGAGGTGCCGAGCTTGGATTACATGTGTAGGTTCCGGAATCCTCCATCCCGGCTCTTCTTACTAAAAGGTTTGTAGAGGTTACAGGACCCTTTTCAGTAACGACGCTTACGCCTCCTCTGTCACTGTCATAACTTACAACCTAATGAAGATAGAGAAAATGTTTACTGGCAACGAAAATATTATATATATATATATATATATATATATATATATATATATATATATATATATATATATATATATATATATAATATATATTATATATATATATATATATATATATATATATATATATATATATAATATATATATATATATATATATATATATATATATATATATATATATATATATATATATATATATATATATATATATATATATATATATATATATATATATGTATATATTATTTTTTTTTTTTTTTTTTTTTTTTTTTAAATTTTTAATAAAATAAAAAATTTTTAATTAAAAGTTATTATTATTTGAAGTAAAAATATAAAATTCTTTTTGTAAGTTAATTATTATTAAATTTATATATTATATGCAATATATTATATATATATGTATATATATATATATATATATATATATATATATATATATATATATATATATATATATATATATATATATATATATATATATATATATATATATATATATATATTATATAATTCTTTATTCAAATTCATTATAAATTTTTTTTTAAATTAATAATTTTTTTGGGGGGATGGGTAATTGACCTTTGTGATTTACAGTCTTTTTTTTTTTTAAAGATAAGCAAGGCATTTTACAGCGATATAAGTCTTTTGCATGTTTTACAACCTCGTATTAAATTCTTCATTTATCAAAGGTACCTTTCTCAAGTTACTCCATTGAAAGCACCGCCCGTCTAATTCAAATGTCTATGAATGAAACCTGTTTTGCATTTGCATAATCATAATAATACATTTAGGTTATCTTAGATCATGTTTCCTATCAGTATATATATATATATATATATATATATA
>SEYY01005440.1:75000-80000 GCA_009176605.1 Armadillidium nasatum
TATATATATATATATATATATATATATATATATATATATATATATATATATATATATATATAGATATATATATATATATATATATATATATATATATATATATATATATATATATATATATATATATATATATATATATATATATATATATATATATATATATATATATATATATATATATATATATATATATATATATATATATATATATATATATATATATATATATATATATATATATATATATATATATATATATATAGGGTGATCTTCAAGTTTGAAGTTTAATGATTTTAGTGATTTTTAATTAATAGCAATCAGCGAATTAATATTCAATTTTCTTCAATTTTGTTCTCAGTTATCTTGTTTGAAAGGATCGCAAACAGCGCTTCATATAATCTTCGCTCGAAGCGCTTTGAGCTCAGACAAACTCTTTCTCTCACTATAGAAAATTGAACACCGGTTATCTTATATATATATATATATATATATATATATATATATATATATATATATATATATATATATATATATATATATATATATATATATATATATATATATATATATATATATATATATATATATATATATATATATTATAAATATCAAATATTGATATCGATTTCCTTTCAATTACATATTTTCCATATTTATATTCCTATGCTGCTATTTCCACATAAGCGAATCTCTGCAAGCTCATATTACGCACAAACACACATAAACAAACACGAATACTCACACACGCACACACACACACATATATATATATATATATATATATATATATATATATATATATATATATATATATATATATATATATATATATATATATATATATATATATATATATATATATATATATATATATATATATATATATATATATATATATATATATATATATATATATATATATATATATATATATATATATATATATATATATATATATATATATATATATATATATATATATATATATATATATATATATATATATATATATATATATATTATATATATATATATATATATATATATATATATATATATATATATATATATATATATATATATATATATATATATATATATATATATATATATATATATATATATATATATATATATATATATATATATATAGAGGTGGACCGGATAGTAATTTTTTACTATCCGCGGATGCGGATGCGGTTGCGGATATTCAATTGCGGATATCCGCAGATGCGGATGCGGATGCGGATAGTTTAATTTTTTAGGAGTTTTTGCCATAGATTCTTGGAATTTTAAATATAATATCCAGAATCTATATTACCAGGGTGTGGGACGGGGACTCAACTCTTGAACACCCCACCAACCTCTTTCCCCAACCTCCACCCATTTGGAAAAAGGTTATATATATATATATATATATATATATATATATATATATATATATATATATATATATATATATATATATATATATATATATATATATATATATATATAGCCAGTAATTCAGTATTACCTTCACACTTCACAGTTTCACATATTCCATTTGAAGTTAATAATTGGTAAGTTATTTTTTAGAAATAAAAGCTTTTGGGCTCTTTCAGGTGAAAGTTTGGTTCGCTTTTCGTCGTAAAATGAGGCTTGCTCCACTGGAAAGACGCTCACTAGCAACACTAGTTGAAGGACATGCTAAATAAGTCTTTGCCAGCTCAACAAGAAAAGGAAAACTTTTGCATTTATCTTTCCACCAAACCAGTTGGTCTTTATCTGCCTCTAAACGTGGGAGTTTCAGATAATTTTCAATAATCGATATTGTATCCTTTGATACTTCTGACTGTGATTCTTCATTGCTGCTAGAAGCTAGAAGATCTTTCATTGATTTAGCAATGCTTAAGCTAACAGATTTTGTTTCTTTTGTATCTGACAGCTTTTGCTTTTTCTTGAAAGGCGTTATTGTAGCTGTTTCTATCATCTCATCGCACAAGCATCCTAATTTGATTTTAACATTCTGAGAAACAAGTGGTTTAAAAAATTTTGTTTTGTACCTAGAATCTAAAAAGGTTGCAATTGTATAAGCATCATCATTTTCCAGGTTTTCAAATCTGTCGTTCATCTCCTTCATTAATGTTTCAGTCATCCTTGAAACTCCCTTAGACTTAATAACATTTGTTAACACAACTTTCAATGTTGAAACAAGTGGTATCACATCTGACAAACATGATTCAGTTGAACTTATAGTCTTTGTTAATTCTTCAAAAGGCTTAAGGATATTAATACAATTATTTAAAATGTCATTTTCGTCATCTGTTAGAGGCTTTATTTTTGTGCTGCTTGAAGCATAAAGGCAAATGACCTCATTAATTTCGCTCATCCTCTCAAGCATATGCAAACTACTATTCCAAAGTGTTTGAATATCTTGCATGACAGAAAGTGGACGAACATTTAATCTTGTTTGTATTTTCTTCAGCTCATTTTCGGGCTACAACGGAGTGATTGAAATGCGTAGCAATTAACCTACATTTGGTTATTAAATCGGATACACATTTTTGACTCATAATGGAATTTTTAACTACTATCTGAGTTTGGTGTGCAAAGCAATCTACATTTTTCACTCTTACCAGAGAAAGTGCTTTTTTTATATTTGTGCCCGAATCCCTGACTACGCAGTGCACTTCATTTAATGAAATCTTCCATTTTGTCAGCATCTTTTCAAATACAGTTTCAAGATAGTCGCCTGTATGGCGCTCAGAAAGAGGTTCTGCATTCAATACAAAGTTTTGCTTTGAAAGTTTTAATCGAATGCATGATACGTAATTTTTTACTATCCGCACATGCGGATGCGGTTGCGGATATCCAATTGCGGATATCCGCGGATGCGGATATTGGAAAAATGATGCGGATATCAGCAGTTGCGGATGCGGATGCGGATATCCGGTCCACCTCTAATACATATATATATATATATATATATATATATATATATATATATATATATATATATATATATATATATATATATATATATATATATATATATATATATATATATATATATATATATATATATATGTAGTGTGTGAGTGTGTGTGTGCACGTGTGTATTTGTGTGTGATCTTTACTGCTCTTACTTTAGCTCAGATAATAATTTTTTAGAAAAATTTTTATTTCCACATTTTATGTAAAAAGTCTTCCTCATCCTCTTCCCCTTCTTCTCAATATCTTCCTCAACCTCTTCCTCAGCCTCTTCCTCAATCTCTTCCTCTTAAGGCTTCATTCTTCTTCCTTTCTTCCTACTTCTTAACTATGAAGTAATTAATACTTAGTTTCATTAATCAGATTTAGACTTGTTCTTGAAGTCGTTTTCTCAGACGGGAAAAAAATAAAGAGTAACTTCTAATCTTTTTCTTTCATCTTTTTTTTTTTTTTTTTTTTTTTTTTAAAGTTTTTTCTTCTTGAATCTTGTTATTGTCTTTTCACTTGAAAATGAAAAATAAAAGATGAAAAAAAAACAAGTGAAAAGGAATTTCAAGAAAATTCTTCAGACAAATTTCATTAAGAATGAGAAAATTTTCTTGAATTGTTTTATGAATTTATCAAGATATTAAAGACTATTTTTAATGTTTTACAGAGGCTATAACTCTCCTCAAAATTTGTTCTCCTAATGTTGTTATGTCATAGTGAAGAGTAATAATAATAATAATAATAATAATAATAATAATAATAATAATAATAATCTTATTTTTTATCTTTAATTATTTTTTTCAGTTGAAATTCACATAAACAAACATCGTGCACTTTACATGTATTGATGCAAAATAGAAATTGGTTACTATAATAGTAATTAAAATAATAATAATAATATTATTATTATTATTATTATTATTATTATTATTTTTATCATTATTATTATTTTTATTATTATTATTATTATTATTATTATTATTATTATTATTATTATTATTATTATTATTATTATTATTATTATTATTATTATTATTATTATTATTTTATTATTATTATTGTTATTATTATTATTTTTATTATTATCTTTATTTTTGTTGAAATTTTATTAGTTATTAAAATAATAATTACAAATTATTAAAATTGAAATGGCTTCTTGGAAAGATTAACAGGACAAAAAGGCCATATTTCTTCAAATACAATTAGAGCACAAACAACTATTTTTTTACATTATTTTATTACAAAAAAAGAAATATCATTTAATATAATAATTGAAATAATACAATTTAAATAAAATAAATCATATTGAGGGTAAAATAAATAGAAGATAATAAATGGACTGATGAAGTAATTCTAGCCAAATATCCTTAACGGAAGACTGACACCTATAATTATAATGCTAATAAATTATTTGCTATGAAATTTTGATGCAAGCTAATTTAGAATCAATATGTATGTTAAAATAATTAAAAATCATATATGCTGAAATTATAAACAACCGTTATTTGTACCAAAATAATAAAGAACCATTGTGCACGCTTACAAAATTAGAACCAATTTATATATAAATACAATCAAGAACCATTATGTAAAATATAATTATCAAGAACTATTATGTATGTTAAATTATCAAGGAGAATTATCTTTGTTAAAATAATAAAGAACTATTATCTATAATAAATGATAATAATATATATAATATTATCATATATAATATTATCAATAATAAATGATAATATTATATATGATTCAATACTCAAGAAACCTAATGTATAGGAAAAAATAATCCGGAACGATTATGTTTGCTAATATAATAAACAACCATCATGTATATTAAGTTCACCAAGAATGATTATGTATGCTAATATAATACACAACCATTGAGTATGAAAAAATAATCAAGAACCATTAATATAAAATAAAATAATCAACTAGTACCATTATATATATTATATATATATATATATATATATATATATATATATATATATATATATATATATATATATATATATATATATATATATATATATATATAT
>SEYY01005440.1:82500-87500 GCA_009176605.1 Armadillidium nasatum
TTAAAAAAAAAAATAAAATAATTTTTTTTTCTGAAATCATAATTTTAATTTGATTGTCCATTAAATCTGAATTTGGGACGTCTGATTATAAACTTAAAGTTAAATCAATTCAAACCTCAAATTAAATTTGAAAATCTTCTACTACTCCTACTATCAATGTGATTACTACTATTAATACTACCACTACTTTCTGTAAAAACTACAGCTGTAATTATTATAATTAATAATTACGCAATTTTTATTTTTTATACAAAACAAAATAACAGGAAAGTTTTTTCCTGTTATTACCATTATTAAAATTTTTACTACATTTATGATATATTTAAATCAGTTACTTCTGTTAACATTCAAATAATAATAATAATAATAATAATAATAATAATAATAATAATAATAATATAATAATAATAATAATAAAAATAAAAATAATAATAATAATAATAATAATAATAATAATAATAATAATAATAATAATAATAATAATAATAATAATAATAATAAAAATAATAACAACAACATTTAAGGTAATAATAGTAATAATTATAATAGTAATAATAAGATTTATAATGATTATAACATTAATAATAGTAATAATAATAATATTAATAAAAGTAATAATAATAATAATAATAATAATAATAATAATAATAATAATAATAATAATAATAATAATAATAATAATAATAATATTATTATTATTATCATGCTAATAATGATAAATGATAAAAATAGCAATAATAATAATAATAATAATAATAATAATAATAATAATAATAATAATATAAATAATATTAATTTTAAAAACACTTATTGCTCATGTCCAATATGTAATGAAAACCTCTTACAAGATAACACAAGGGATACATGTATTTATTTCGTTCTAACAGTAATGTTTCTAAGTTATATAACTGAAATCTTAACTTATCTAAAATTTAATCATTTTATTCAAAATTTAGGTAAAGTGCTGACAGGCTCCTAGAGCCTTACTGGGAGCAGATATAGATTGATTTAGGTAAAGCTTAAGTTTATGAATCTACAATTCTTTCAGATCTATTTTTTTTCCTTTTTTTTTAAGCTTTAAGCACAGCATCACCACTCACGGGCAAAGCCCTATTCAAGGATTCCATTTTCTCTCTCCTCTTGGACAGTCGAAGTTGTGATCTGAAAAAATTCTAAAGCAGACATCAGAGTTGAAATATTGAATTCTCAAAAGAGCGAAACTGAGTTTATCGATGTAGTTTAATCGTATGACTAAAATTTCCAAAATTTTCTTCGTCGGGTTGCAAGATCCTGAAAATTCCTTTTTATCAAATTCTTTTCGTGAATGGTGGTTGTAATTTTAAATGAACCATGCAGGATATGGCGTTTTTTGAGTTATGGATAAGTAATATATATATATTATATATATATATATATATATATATATATATATATATATATATATATATATATATATATATATATATATATATATATATATATATATATATATATATATATATATATATATATATATATATATATATATATATATATATATATATATATATATATATATATATATATATATATATATATATATATATATATATATATATATATATATATATATATATATATATATATATATAATATAATATTAGGATGGAGCGATACCAAAAATTTTTACCGGGTCAATTGTAGTTCAGGTGGTTCTTCGATATATCGATTGTTGATATAAATTGTTTCTTCGATATATTGATTGACGATATAAATCGTAAATATATGCTATTATCGATACATTTCTTATTCAGTTGTAATCATCTCATTACATGTGTATGATGTCTTTTGCGTTTATTCAAATTTAATTGTATTTTTTTAAAGATTTTAATAATTTTTAGTTTAAAAGAGTGTTTCAATCAAGTGTATTAGAAAGAGTTTTTAAAGTTAATTATATTGGAGTTTCATTAACACTCGTAGAATTATATATTTCGTGTAACCTAAACGGAGTTGGCTACGTCTAGATTAAGTGTTAAACTTAAGTGTTAAACGCCATCGTGGGACTCGAAGAGGTATGGTGGACTCATATATATGCGAATTTATTTGGAGGCAAAGACACAAAAATAACGAAGATTTATTTAAGCAAATTTTAAAGGATATTTCAAATTTTCAATAGGTTAGATTTACTAATATCGATTTTGCTTCAACAAAGCCTTTTTTCCAGGTTAGGTCAACTTGCTTGGCCTTAGGCTTAAGAGAAGGTTAGGCGAACTTGCCTGGCTTAGGTCTTAGTCTAGGTTAGGCCAACTTGCTGACCGTAGGTGTAAATACAGGTTAGGTCAAATTGATGGCCGTTACGAGGTTAGGTTAGGTTAGGTTAGGTTAGGTTAGGTTAGGTTAGGTTAGGTTAGGTTAGGTTAGGTTAGGTTAGGTTAGGTTAGGTTAGGTTAGGTTAGGTTATTACTAAAAAACGAAAAAAAAAAGTAACGCACATTTGTATTTCAGTTGCTAACCTAACTTTTGTGTTTCCATATACCGCTAGACCAATATTGAATGATATATCGATATATATCGATATATCATTCCATACCGGTCTATCGATATATCGAAACTCAAAAGTTAGGGTACCAACTGAAATACAAATGTGCCTTTTTACCGATACCGATACCGATACCGATACCGATACCGATACCGAAAAATTAGCCGATACCGATGCCGATACCGATACCGATACCAATTTTTACTACTTATAAGATATATATATATATATATATATATATATATATATATATATATATATATATATATATATATATATATATATATATATATATATATATATATATCAGATCCAAGTAAGGCTCTAAAGCCTGTCAGTGGGGCCAGCACTCGTCTCTATCTAGATCTGCCGTAAATAATTCCATCTGCCACCAACTGTTCCATCATAGGCAGCTGATGCGCCTCAGTGAATCCCGAACTGACTCCATTCATCTCTCATTTGTCTCCCTCTCGGTCTTCTTAATCTTGGCCTGCACTCTCCCCTCCCTCTAGTCTCTCTCCTCTCCTTCATCCTCCACACGTGTCCCAACCATCTCAGTCTTGCTGCATCTATCTTTTGATTAATTGGTTCAACCCCTATACTTTATCTAATTCTTTCGCTTCTTATCCTCTCCTTCCTGGTTCTTCCCACCATCAAACGCAACACCCTCATCTCTGTTGCTTGAATTCTGCTTTCTTCTCTTGTTGTTGCACTCCAAGTCTCCGTTCCATATTACAAAATTGAGGTTAGAGTACTTTAAAAAATTACTTTCTTTACTCCTATATCCATTCTTTTGTCTGCCAAGACTGGGTACAGCTCTCACACCATTCTTCCGTATTTCTCCATCCAGTTGGTGATTTCCAGCATATTACTTCATTCCCTTGTGAATACTTTCTCCTCCCCAAATATTCACATCTCTCTACCACAATCACCTCCTCGCCATGCACCTTCAGCACAAGCTTCTCTTCCTCTTCCTTTCCTCCCTTCTAATTATTAACAGTTCTGTCTTTTCAACATTCACGATCAATCCCACCTCTTTTAGCTTTTCAGCAAAACTTGTTATCACCTCTCTTAACTTTTCTCTATCTTGGCTCTCTCTCTCTCTCTCTATATATATATATATATATATATATATATATATATATATATATATATATTATATATATATATATATATATAATATATATATATATATATATATATATATTATATCTCCTCTGGTGGGTAAAGACCAGAAAACTACTAATTTTCACCAGAGTTGGGTCCATATCAGAACCTAATCGTTAAAATAGAAAAAGAGAGTGTGTTCCAGACTTTACCAGTTGTTGTGTATATAAGATTAGGCATAGCGGTTAAGTCTAGGATCAGACAGTTGAACAGAGAAAGGATAAGACTGTGTAGAATATCGTGTTACACCAACGTGTTCTCAATGGAGGAGAAAAAGCAACGGGATAGTTCAGAAGAGCAGTGTCCATTGTACTAGCGATTGTATATAGTGAGTTACGCAGCAGTTCTACGGGCAGAAAGAGACTGGAGAGAATTAGTGAGAAAGGAAGAGTTCTTAAGACGAAAAGCCCAGACTCCACCTTGTCAAGGAGAGCTGTTGTGAGTGGAACTACTCCGGATGTATGAGGCGTTTTCCATACAGGGGAGAACAACACCCCTATAAAGATAAAGCAACTGGATTGACGTAAAAAAATCACGAATGCGCAACAGAATACTCAACCTATTAGAAGCTTGTTTAGAAAGAGAAGTAATGTGATCCTTCCAAGAAAGACCACTAGAGATTATTAAGGACAGATGAAGGCTTGAGTTGGGTGTTTTCGAAGATGTTATAGTTTTGTAGAAGATAGTCTCGAGTAGAGATATGGAGGAATTGAGTTTTTGAGGCATTGAAAAAAACAATGTTTTCTCTTCCTCTTCCTCAATTTCTTCCTCAGATATTCCAAGTCAACCTTTCTAGTGTCAAATAACTGTTGCTGGGAGGGGCGCCTTTCAAACTGAAAGGAGTAATGATTGGTGAGATCATCAGCATAGGATCGGATAGATGATGAAGTAATAGAGAGAAGCTTATTAATGAAAAGTTTAAAAAGTTTTGGGGATTGGACAGAATAAAGAGGAACACCACTATTAGCAGATTTAAAGTATGAACGGTGGCCGTCTACAACAGCAGCTATAGATCGATCAGAAAGAAAATCAAAGAGAAGGATAAATTCTGAAAGAGGGAAGTTTAGAAATCAAAGATTTGTACCAGTCCCTATCGAAGGCTTTCGAAATATCCAGCGCGATAGCAAAAGATTGCCGAGTAGAGTGGAAGACCAAGAGTCAGAGAGAATAGAAAGAGATCACCAGTACAGCGTTTCTTATGGAAGTCATACTAGCGATCAAAGATAAGATTTGAAGAATTGAGATGCTTCCAATTGAGATTTGAAAACTTTAAAAAGAACGCCGCTCCTCGAAGCATCTCTGAGGCTGCTTTGAG
>SEYY01005440.1:100000-102500 GCA_009176605.1 Armadillidium nasatum
TATATATATATATATATATATATATATATATATATATATATATATATATATATATATATATATATATATATATATATATATATATATATATATATATATATATATATATATATATATATATATATATATATATATATATATATATATATATATATATATATATATATATATATATATATATATATATATATATATATATATATATATATATATATATATATATATATATATATATATATATATATATATATATATATATATATATATATATATATATATATATATATATATATATATATATATATATATATATATATATATATATAGTATTGTTGTGTGTGTACATTTGTGTTCACACCCTGTAGTTGAAGACAAAACTAAAACTAATGAGTTTTACTTATCTAAAAACTATATCAAACAGACAGATAGCATTATTCAAGGTAAAATTGTGACATATGGCCTAATTACAATGCTGTAGCGAAAACTAAATATAGATTTATGACATGTGAAGCAAATTTTTTCAGGAATTTTAGTGGTTATAATCAGTAGAGAGAGAGAGAGAGAGAGAGAAAGAGAGAGAGAGAGAGAGAGAGAGAGAGAGAGAGAGAGAGAGAGAGAGAGAGAGAGAGAGAGAGAGAGAGAGAAGAAGAGAGAGAGAAGAAGAAAAGGGAAGGAAAGAGAGGTTGAATGATTGAATATATTCTTAGAATAATTTTGATAAGATAAATCATAAATGCTAAGATAATTCAGGAAATACGAGTATATAACGAAATACTAATATGAAAAGCAGAGAATAATAAGTCAAATGAGGCACGGATGAATAGTCAATGCTTAGCTGTTGAGAATTTATCTATAATAGATCATCAAACGATATTGAGAAAGCTTTCGAAGATAACGAGGAAAAGATTGCACAAAAAAATGATAGACAAATGATGAACATTGATGATAGAGATAAAAATAGGCTCTTGACAGTGGGGGCGATAAGGTACCCCGCGGATACCGCTATGGGGGTTCCCGTCAGAGATCCTTAATGTAAAAGTGTAAAAAGAAACTCTTAGTGGCAAAATATAGCAGTTACCTATATATATATATATATATATATATATATATATATATATATATATATATATATATATATATATATATATATATATATATATATATATATATATATATATATATGTTAATTTTTTAAATAAAATTTTAATATTAAATAAAAGTTTTTATCTCTTTGTAAAAGTGTTATCATATAATCATACATTTGTCATGATCTTCCAATTGAAATACTTGACCTTTGCAATTAAGTCATAAAACCTTGGTCTCTTCACACACAGAGACGATAATAAAACATTAAACATGAAGAAAATATTTTACTATTGTGTACTCTCAAAGCAATACTAAATTCGTAATAGTCACGATATAATTTAGAAAAGTTTTAATGTGTGAGAGTTCATATTTTATTTCTTTTTCTTTAAATAAAAGGAGTATATATATATATATATATATATATATATATATATATATATATATATATATATATATATATATATATATATATATATATATATATATATATATATATATATATATATATATATATATATATATATATATATATATATATATATATATATATATATATATATATATATATATATATATATATATATATATATATATATATATATATATATATATATATATATATATATATATATATATATATATATATATATATATATATATATATATATATATATATATATATATATATATATATATATATATATATTAGGGGATGGAGTGAAGTATCGGTATCGGTATCGGTATCGGCCTTTTCAGTATCGGTATCGGCAAAAATTTGTATAGGAATAAAGTATCGGTATCGGTAGTGGTATCGGTAGTAGTATCGGCAAGTATCGGCATATTTTTCAGGTATCGGGTATCGGGTACCGGCTTAGGGGAATTTTTAGGTATCGGTATCGGTATCGATATCGTAAAAAATTTTGGTATCGCTCCATCCCTAATATATATATATATATATAATATATATATATATATATATATATATATATATATATATATATATATATATATATATATATATATATATATATATATATTCTGAAGACGTCATATCTGCTTTGTCTGAGCTTAATACTAAGGCGGCGTACGGTCTTGATGGTATTCCTCCTGTGGTTCTCAAAACTTGTGATTTCGAGCTTTCACCCTGCCTTTTAAAACTTTTTCTTTTATGTTGTTCTACTCTAACCTTCCCTACTTGCTGGAAACGTGTGCTTATTCAGCCTGCTCTGAAAAAGGGGGACACCTCTCAACCCTCTAACTACTGTTCCATTTTTTTCTAAAGAGGAAGATATGAAAACATTTCAATTCTTCTAATCTTATCTCTGATCACCACTTTAGTGATCACTGGTGATTTTCTTTCCCTTATCTTTGACTCTTGATATTCCGCTCCTTTGCATTTCGATGAATCTTTTAT
>SEYY01005440.1:112500-115000 GCA_009176605.1 Armadillidium nasatum
TATATATATATATATATATATATATATTATATATATATATATATATATATATATATATATATATATATATATATATATATATATATATATATATATATATATATATATATATATATATATATATATATATATATATATATATATATATATATATATATATATATATATATATATATATATATATATATATATATATATATATATATATATATATATATATATTCAGAGATATATGTATATAATATTATATAAATTAAAAAGCAGATTGCAAAGCAGGTTGATAGTGCAACGTAATTGATTTAACATCGATAACAATTAATTAATATTGAAGGATTAAACTAAACAAATCCATTTAGCAATTATAATAATAATATTAACAATAACAATGACGTCGGATTTTACTAAATCCATTCTCACATAATTTTCTAAACTACAAATAACAAAGATTAGTTAAGTAATAAATAAATGCACATTTAAAAAATATGGTAACGTAATATGATATATAACAATACGATATTATGTCACTGTATGTTGTAAACAGAAGGACAACTATAAATATTTTTAATAAACGATGGATAAGAGTCTGGTTGGTTGTTAGTTATAAATGTGTATATATGAGAGGTAAAAAAAAAAAAAAAAAATGAAATTTTAAACATTGAGTTGAAAGCATGTGTAAATAATCAGAAGAATAGGATAGCTACTTGTAGGTACTGAAATTCTATGAAATAAGGAGAGGAAAATATGAACTAGAGGAATTGAGATCAAGGTTGGAGGCGTTTTATGAAAAGAGACTCTAAGATCTTTCTATCTGTGTCATTAGAGTTGGAGGATAGGATGCTAAAATTAGATGAATGGAAAGGGTGATCCAGAGAGTGTGCATGATTCCGGATAGCAGAAGGTTCAGGAGATGAGAATGGGAGTTGGGTTCGGAAAGATGTTCCTAGGTGTTTGTGGATCCTAAGTTGGAGCTGAAGGCCTGTTTGGCCGACGTAACAGGAATTACATCCTGAACACTTGAATAAGTAAACAACAGAGGATCGGAGTAACGAAGGAAGGGAATCTTTATAGGTGAACAGTGATTTGATAGAGAAGGAATTGACTCCTACGAGGTGAGGGTTGATTTGAGGGAAATGACTTTGCAATAGTGAGTGGATTTGTTTGTTGAGGATAGGTGTAAGTGAGCCAAGGTATGGAGTTTTAAGAAACATATCGAGTTTGGGAAACTCTATTTTTACATTCAACAACACCTACTACAACCAGGTCGACGGTATGCCTATGGGTTCCCCCCTGGGCCCCTCCTTTGCCAATATCTTCCTATGTCACCATGAATCCATCTGGCTCAATCAATGTCCCTCCTCCTTCAAACCTTTAATATATAGACGATATGTAGATGACTGTTTTCTTGTCTTTAACAACAAAGAGCAATCGGATTTATTCTTTCAATATATCAACAAACAGCACCCCCATATTCAATTCTCCCGCCAAGATGAATCTAATAATTCTCTTCCCTTCCTTGATGTTCTTGTCTCCCACACCCCCAATGGCTTCTCCACCTCTGTATACAGAAAACCTACATCTTCTCTACTAGGACTCAACTTTCACAGCTCCACTTCCTTCACTTTCAAGATTAACACCATAGGTACTTATCTCCATCGGTCATTCCGTATCTGCTCCTCTTGGCACAATTTCCATCTTGAACTCCTTTATCTTCATAAGTTGTTCACATTTAATTTTTTTCCTTCCTCCATGATATATTCATCTATTAATAATTTTATCTCATCCATTTTCCGTCCAAAATTACCCACCCCCACAGTTCCCAAACTCGATATGTTTCTTAAAACTCCATACCTTGGCTCACTTACACCTATCCTCAACAAACAAATCCACTCACTATTGCAAAGTCATTTCCCTCAAATCAACCCTCACCTCGTAGGAGTCAATTCCTTCTCTATCAAATCACTGTTCACCTATAAAGATTCCCTTCCTTCGTTACTCCGATCCTCTGTTGTTTACTTATTCAAGTGTTCAGGATGTAATTCCTGTTACGTCGGCCAAACAGGCCTTCAGCTCCAACTTAGGATCCACAAACACCTAGGAACATCTTTCCGAACCCAACTCCCATTCTCATCTCCTGAACCTTCTGCTATCCGGAATCATGCCACTCTCTGGATCACCCTTTCATTCATCTAATTTAGCATCCTATCCTCCAACTCTAATGACACAGATAGAAAGATCTTAGAGTCTCTTTTCATAAAACGCCTCCAACCTGATCTCAATTCCTCTAGTTCATCTTTTCCTCTCCTTATTTCATAGAATTTCAGTACCTACACGCAGTCATCCTGTCCTTCTGATTATTTACACATGCTTTCAACTCAATGTTTAAAATTTCATTTTTTTTTTTTTTTTTTTACCTCTCATATATACACATTTATAACTAACAACCAACCAGACTCTTATCCATCGTTTATTAAAAATATTTATAGTTGTCCTTCTGTTTACA
>SEYY01005440.1:120000-132500 GCA_009176605.1 Armadillidium nasatum
ATAATAATAATGATAATAATAATAATAATAATAATAATAATAATAATAATAATAATAATAATAATAATAATAATAATAATAATAATAATAATAATACAAAAAACTGAAGATTTCTCACCTGTTCCGAGCAGAAGAGGTTGAAGCAGAAAATATGACCTCAAGATGTTCATTCTAAAGGTCATATGAGGTCATTCAGAAAAGCGCATCTGAGGGAAAAGAAATACATATAAGAAATTATCAATTAATAATTTGTTAATAAATATTTATAATTAAAACATTATATTACATGCATTTTATAAAAATATTAATAAAAATTATTACTTTTAATATTTATTATTATTATTATTATTATTATTATTATTATTATTATTATTATTATTATTATTATTATTATTATTATTATTATTATTATTTATATTATTATTATTATTATTATTATTATTATTATTATTATTATTATTATTATTATTATTATTATTATTATTATTATTATGATTATCATTATTATTATTATTATTATTATTATAATTAAAATTATTTCATTGCTATTATTATTATTATTATTATTATTATTATTATTATTATTATTATTATTATTATTATTATTATTATTATTTCATTACTATTATTATTATTTATTATTATTATTATTATTATTATTATTATTATTATTATTATTATTATTATTATTATTATTATTATTATTATTATTATAAATTTTGTTATTTTTACTATTATTTATATTATTTTTTATTGGTAATAATTTAGAATTAAAATATAAATAAAAAATTAGATTAAAATTTTGTAAATTAAATTTTACCCTTGTAATTGTAATTTCATAATAAGAAAATGAAATTTTACCTAAATTCAAATTCAAATTCAAATTGATGCTTAAAATTACTAGGAAATAGTATTTCAGTTTAATCAGTGACTGATAATTTAATAATTCAAATAATTTAATTATAACTCTCTCTCTCTCTCTCTCTCTCTCTCTCTCTCTCTCTCTCTCTCTCTCTCTCTCTCTCTCTCTCTCTCTCTCTCTCTCTCTATATATATATATATATATATATATATATATATATATATATATATATATATATATATATATATATATATATATATATATATATATATATATATATATATATATATATATATATATATATATATATATATATATATATATATATATATATATATATATATATATATATATATATATATATATATATATATATATATATATATATATATATATATATATATATATATATTATATATATATATATATATATATATATATATATATATATATATATATATATATATATATATATATATATATATATATATATATATATATATATATATATATATATATATATATATATATATATATATATATATATATAATATATATATATATATATATATATATATATATATATATATATATATATAATATATATATATATATATATATATATATATATATATATATATATATATATATATATATATATATATATATATATATATATATAATATATATAATATATATATATATATATATATATATATATATATATATATATAAATATAATATATCATATTTTTTTTTTTTTTTTTTTTTATAGTTCTTTAATGTTATGGAATAAATTGGATCAATCTGACAAGTTATCTGACAGCCAAAATAATTTTAGGAAATATTCTGGTAAATTGCATAAATTAATTTGATGTTGGCAATACTATTCATTTCTATTGTCAAAAAAGCATAAACATTGCTTAAGACCAGTTTGCATTTTGTATTGTTGTTATTTTATTTTGTTTTACTGTTGAATAAATTCTGAATATTATTATTATTATTATTATTATTATTATTATTATTATTATTATTATTATTATTATTATTATTATTATTATTATTATTATTATTATTATTATTATTATTATTATTATTATTATTATTGTTATTATCAATATTATTATTATTGCTATTATAAATAATATTATCATTATCAGTATTATTATTATATTGCTGTTATTATTATTACCAATTTTATTATTATCAATATTATTATTATTATTATAATTATTATTATTATTTTTGTTCTTATTATAATTTCCATTATTATTAGCAATAATAATAGTTGCCTTGATATTAGCATTATTGTTATCATTATATTATTATTATTATTTTATCATTATTATTACTGTTATCAATATTATTATTATTATTATTATAATTATTATTTTTACTCGTCTTTTTATTGATCCGCAAGAGCATGAAAATGTAATAAAACTAAAGAAATAAAAGAGTTATAATTAATACAAAGAAATAACAAAGCAAATAAAATGACAATAAAAAATAGAAAGAAAAACTGAGTAATAAAATGCCTTGTTAAACGACAGTCGATTTAATGACCGACGGTATCACGACTCTCTTAATTTATGGTTATTGATGCCATGTTTTACTTTATTCTTTAATTTTTTATAAGATAATAAATTTATATTTAATATTTACTCCGCTTCACATAAACAATTTTTAGGACATGAATTTTCGTATAATATATTAATGGTTTTTTTTTTCTCTTAATTTGTGTTCAATTATCCAAATTCTTTTCGAATTAGAAATATTAAAGTGCTTAGGAATTTAATTTAATTTAGAATTGGCAACTCCAAGACATAAACGGATGACGTCATTAACCCTTTTCGAGATTCTTTTACACTTGTTAAAACAGATATTGAAAATAATTCTATTGTTTAGGGTGATTAAGTAATGGTTTTATTTATTTATCAGAAATTTATGTATAGATTTCTGAAAATGACATTTAATTACATACACACACACACACTCGCATATATATATATATATATATATATATATATATATATATATATATATATATATATATATATATATATATATATATATATATATATATATATATATATATATATATATATATATATATATATATATATTAAATGAAAGTAAGCCTTTAATCCCGAGTTATAGTAGTTCAGCAACATATTTCCTTGCCAATAATCTAGGTCATATGTGCCTTTCATAACTCAATTTTCATGTATTTAGTATTTACATTTGAGTAGTCAAGCTTTCAATGTCTTACAAAAAGGGGTTCTTTGTTTATGATCAGCATCTAAATTCTTTTTTAAAATAGTGCAAAATATCAGAGAAATTGAGTTAAGAACTCACTTACTTTCTTTCTTTCTTTCTTTCTATCTTTCGTTCTCTGTATATCTTTCTTTATTTATTTATTTCAATATTTCTTTGTTCATTTATTTCTATTTCCTTCTTTTATTTCTTTGTTTTTTCTTTCTATCTTTCTTTCTTTCTTTCTCTTTTTCTTTCATTCTTTCTATTTTTCTTTTTTTTTCTTTCTGAACTTTATATCAATAAATTACTAACGAACAACCAGAAACAAGCGAAATATTTTCTTCTAAATTATACTTATTGCTAATATATTTAAAGATTATTTTTATTAAACTTTTAATAGAATTTTTACCTGCTCATTAACCTTGATAGCCCTTTTAAAGCTTTAATTAATTTAAGTTAATTTTGCTTTTTAAATAGAAAATATTAACTGCGTATGTAATAGAGAACATTTTAGACATTCCATTCAAAGGCAAGAATGAATAGCAAAAGCAAAAATAGTGATTTTTTTTATTTTCTTTTATCTCCTCAGGAGGGAAAAGGCCTGATTCCTCAATTGCCACCAGTATTATTATTATTATTATTATTATTATTATTATTATTATTATTATTCCCTTCTAATCTTTGTAATAAGTTATACAATATTTTGAAATATTTAATTTTCAGAAAAAAAAATTTTGCCAAAAAAAATTAGAAATAAAATGTGGAAGAGAAGAAATCCAAAAAATGAAAAGAAAATCAAATTTGTAATAGAGTCGATAAGAGGCTTTGAATTAAAAAGAGTCAATTGAATTTCCTGTTTAGACTCATTTAAAGGTCAAGAAAGGACGGGAACCTGTTGCTTCCCTTTTTACAACTGAATACTGAATACGGACAACTGAGTACTGAATACTGAATACTGAATACTGAATACTGAAAATAAGATCCTCATCTTATCTTTCTTGGATTGAAGACTGTATAATGAAATTTGAATACTGAATACTGAATATTAAATACTGAATACTGAATACTAAATACTGAATACTAAATACTGAATACTTGATACTTAATACTGAATACCAAAAATTGAATACTCAAAAAATGCTCCTTCTATTGGAAAGAGAAAGGATTTATTTTTATTTTGCAATTTCAGTTTTGTTGCGAACCTTTCATTTATTGATTTTATTTTTTATATAATTTTTTTCCTTCCCGAATGTAGATGTTCAAAGATAAGGATATTCGGTATCATTCTTCTTCTTCTTCTTCTTCTTCTTCTTCTTCTTCTTCTTCTTCTTCTTCTTCTTCTTCTTCTTCTTCTTTCCAATAAAACGAGGATAGAGAATAGACACCACAAGTTTAGAAAGAAAGATATTAGAACAATAGAACGAAATATTAAAGGTAGAGAGAAAGTAATAGATAGATAGATAGATAGATAGATAGATAGATAGATAGATAGATAGATAGATAGATAGATAGATAGATAGATAGATAGATAGATAGATAGATAGATAGATAGAAAGATAGATAGATAGAAAGATTGATAGATAGATAGATAGATAGATAGAAAGATAAATCAAAGTTTCCACTTTTAGGATAGTTTTAGAATTATTTTAATTTTAGAATTTTAAAATTTTTGAATTTTCCGAAGTTTGGAATTTTGGATTTTATAAAATTTTAAAATCTAGAATATTTAAAATTTATCAATTTTTCAAATTTTGATATAAATACATATTTAAGTTAAATGCAATTTAATTTTTTTTATTTTCTTATTTTTTAACTTAATAATGTTGTTTCTAAAAATATGCAAAAAAAAAAAAAAAAAAAAAAAAAAAAAAAGAACTATGGAAACTTTTTATCAAGCAATGATACAAGTTCAAAATCAATTTAAGTTTGACTAATTATGTTAAGGATGCAATCTGGAACGCAAGACTTCAGTTAATTTCAGACACTAATTACTAACGTAATTAATCCAATTAATTTATACGATTAATTAATAAATAATTATTATAATTAATATTGGAAACTTTCGTATAATAGAAAAAAAATGAATATTAATATTGTTGTTATTATTATTATAATTGTTATTAATATCAGATCATTATTTATTAAACCCCATGAGAATTAAATTTAAATTCTTAAAAGTAGTTTCAAATTATTCAAAATTGAGGAAAATTATCCCAAAATTATATTTTTTAATTTAAAGGTTACATGAATTCATAATATATATATATATATATATATATATATATATATATATATATATATATATATATATATATATATATATATATATATATATATATATATATATATATATATATATATATATATATATATATATATATCCCAGTAGGGATTCCAAGCACCCTCCTTTGGATTTATATATATATATATATATATATATATATATATATATATATATATATATATATATATATATATATATATATATATATATATATATATATATATACGCACACACACACACACATATATATATATATATATATATATATATATATATATATATATATATATATATATATATATATATATATATATATATATATATATATATATATATATATATATATATATATATATATATATATATATATATATATATATATATATATATATATATATATATATATATATATATATATATATATATATATATATATATATATATATATATATATATATATATATATATATATATATATATATATATATATATATATATATATATATATATATATATATATATATATATATATATATATATATATATATATATATATATATATATATATATATATATATATATAAGGATGCTCTGAAAGTAACTGCGTTTTTTCACCACTATGAAAAAGGAATTCAATCAAGATCTCATGGGCAGGAATTTTCTAGAGATAGCATCTCATCTTTTCTATCCGGCTTTGTTTCATTCATAGTTATTTCGGTAATTAATCCCATGGAGGATAAGAACTTTATGAAGCAACATATTAGCCATTGCTTACTGTATGAATTTCGATGGAAAATTACCGACACAAAAGGAATGAACAGCAATTGTTAAGTGTATCAGTCAGTTGTGCTTTAAAAGGTTTAAAGATGGCGGATGTGACATAATCGACAAGCCTCGCTTAGAAAGTTCTTATCCTCCTTGGGGTTAATCACCTTCATAACTTTGAGTGACACACAGGGTGATAGAAGAGATGGTATACTATTTCTAGACAAGGTTCTGATTATGTTGGTTGAATTCTTATTTTATAGTGGTGAAAAAATGCAATAACTTTCTGAACATCCTAATATACTCGTGTATATATATATATATATATATATATATATATATATATATATATATATATATATATATATATATATATATATATATATATATATATATATATATATATATATATATATATATATATATATATATAAGAGACATTTTTTAAATTTCTTTAAAAATTGTTCACTTTTTTGTAAATTGCTTAAGATATCTTCTATTGTTTTATCCCATGATTTCTGTTGAGATTATTTGCTTTTTTGCTAATAAAATATTCTAATAGGATTATATGCATTTTTGCTAATAAAATATTCTAATAAGGTCCTATGTTCACTTCTGTTACACTGAAATATCAAGCAAACCGAGATATTATCCCCTGCATGATCTTTTTCCATTCCATTTTGATTTCGAGTAGAATTTTGGTCACCATTTAGCAAACTATAACCATTTTGATTATAAAAACGTCTTTTAAAATCGTGTTTCATCAGAATACTTATCCTATATATATGCAATAAAACCAGGTGTTTTTTCGTGCTATATTTCAGCCTAGTTTTAGATGTGAAGTTTTCTAATAGTTTTAGTGACTGATTGTACGAATGAGATCATGTTTGAGAAAATCTTTTTATGTGAGAGTCCATATGGAACGGGATGAGAATTCATCCATTTCATAAGAATTTCTTTTAATAATGAACATCCTTTACATATATTTTTTTCCTTAGCTATATAAATCGCTTTATTTATAATACTATCAGGATAATATAATGATTCAAAAGTGCTTTTTACAAAACTTTATTATATATTAAGAGAGGAAGAAAGCATATTTTTAAAGCTCTAAGGTATTGAACCATGACTATACACATTTTATATGAAAAGGGCTTATTCAGATCCTCTCTTTCTTTTAGGTAATCCCAAAAAGATAGAGCATTATTCTCTCAACACGGGAGAACAAGAAGAAAAATTGTAATCAGAATTGCAGAAATTTTTTTTGGTATTCATAAATCTTTGTAATTGTCTTCATTGTTGCTCTGATCTTACTGATAATTTCTACATCTTCCTGACACTAGGTAACGAGTGTTTTTTATAGCTGTATCTACAAAATATTCAAGCATTTCTTGAAATGAGACACGAGGTAATAGTAACTGCATTCCTATGTTAATCTTTAAAAGGTAAAAGCAATTTCCTTTTGAGGTGTTACGCTGCACCTGTTACCTTGAGAGAATACAACAGATAGTGATGGACGACTCCTTCATTTTCGATGCTCCAAAATATTATATTCTGATTATTCGCAAAGATATTCAAGTAAAAAAGGTTTCATCTGCCATAATCATATAATTGTGGTTAAAGTTGTCTTCTCCTCTAGATATTCTTCAGAAGTGGGAACTAAGAAACAGATGCAAGTGATCTATAGTGTTTTATTTAACTTACACTTTCAAATTCTATAGAGAGAAACGTAAATATTCTCGCATCTGTTTGCAACCAAGTTCGGGTGATTCCAAGTTTACTAGTACATCTTCACGTGAATGTCTCTAGCTCTTTCTAAAGATCTTGCTGAAAATTTTTATTATGCAAAACCCACGCACCAAACATGATCTCTCAATTCGTTACAAATCAGAGGAACTTCCCTATATCTGAAACAAGCGATAAATCTCTTGTGCCTTATGAGGTTTCCTGATATGCAGATAGCTCGTGCTTATAAAAAACACTCTTGTCTGAAAGAGCATTTAAAAATTTTCATTCGTTGCTTATATTTTTAAATCTAAAAAAAAAAAACTATATTTTTTACATAAATAAATTTAAATTGATTGTTGAATGATAAAAAACTTAAAGGCTTCTCTTTCTCTCTCTTCTCTCTCTCTCTCTTCTCTCTCTCTCTCTCTCTCTCTCTCTCTCTCTCTCTCCTCTCTATATATATATATATATATATATATATATATATATATATATATATATATATATATATATATATATATATATATATATATATATATATATATATATATATATATATATATATATATATATATATATATATATATATATATATATATATATATATATATATATATATATATATATATATATATATATATATATATATATATATATATATATATATATATATATATATATATATATATATATATATATATATATATATATATATATATATATATATATATATATATATATATATATATATATATATATATATATATATATATATATATATAATATATATATATATATATATATATATATATATATATATATATATATATATATATATATATATATATATATATAGTGTATGATAGAATAAGAGATAGAACAAATAAGGTAGAAGCTTTGAACTACTGATATTAAGTTAAGAAGATGTTAGTTTTAAAAGTATCTGAGAATTGAATTTAGAGAGAAAGGGTTACATTCAAGAATTTATCCATACTTACCGAAATGTTTATTGCTTTTAACGAGTTCAGTTTCCGATTTTAAATAACGCATAGAATAACACATACCACTCAAGCATTTCTTCCATTAAAACCCATACTATTCTTCCCCTATATTCCTTTTAATCTTGTAAATATTGGTGAGTGTACGCAATGCACTTAAAATTGAAATAGAGCTTATATAGTATCTGCTATTTTTGTGTGTTTTTTAACCCAATGGGGATGATCGTCAAAATAAGCCTCACACTTCTAAGGAATGTAAAATCAAGGTAGAAGAAATTGTATTGGAAGGGCTTAGAGAATTTGAAACATGAGTACTTTTTCTACCAGGTTTCAGGACAACAATGCTTGAATGTATATTTTTATGGACAAACTTGACAAATTTGTTGACAATTTGAAAAATTAATAAAATAATAGTTAATTGAAATGAAAGTTTTCCAAGTAATATACAAAGTGATAATGAGGTGCACAGTTCTTAGAGGTAATTTAATTTACATGAATTTATCAATTATTATTATTAATATTATTATTATTATTATTATTATTATTATTATTATTATTATTATTATTATTATTATTATTATTATTATTATTATTATTATTATTATTATTATTATTATTATTATTATTATTATTATTATTATTATTATTATTATTATTATTATTATTATTATTATTATAGAATTTTGTGGTGTACAATGTGTGAATAATATGAACATATAATTGTCATAATATATTAAACATATTTACTTGAAGTATCCATGACAATATATAAAATATTTTCATAATCTAAAATAAATCTTTCCAAAATCCAACTCATCAAACAATTTAGTAAAAAATAATTAATGTTCATTGTAACTTTGTGCTATTTTCTCGCGTGGGTGGACAAGAGAATGATAAAGGGCCATAAGAGAAATCTAAGAAGAGAATTAAAATAGCGTGTAGAAGGAAAAGACATATGAATAAACATAGATAGAAGATGGAATAAAGAAACTGCTGATAGGGCTCAAAGAGGGGAATGATAAGAAGGGTAAGGGAGAAAGTCTCTTCCCTATGCAATAGGGAATGGAGATGGATTGCAAAAAGGGAAGAATGTTATAAATAAATTTAGGAAGTTAAAAGAATAATCTGTTGCTGACATCATCGAACGTTGATGTTCAGAAATAGTGAAATATATAACATAAATGTATATATATATATATATATATATATATATATATATATATATATATATATATATATATATATATATATATATATATATATATATATATATATATATATATATATATATATTTATATATTTATTATTTTTTATTTCTCCTCTGGTGGGCAAAGGCCAGAGGCCTACCAATGTGCCACCAGAGTTGGGAGGAAAGTCGGAAACATGGTTAAATTAAAGGCCGACATGACCTGATACACGGCGTTTAAAGGTGCCTAAGTCATAGGAAGTTGGGAAAATAGATGAAGGAAGTGTGTTCCAGACTTTACCAGTAGAGTACATGTAAGATTGAGCATAGCGGTTAAGTTTGGGGTCAGAGAGTTGGACAGAGAAAGGATGAGACTGTGTAGAAAGACGAGTCGCACGAACCCTTCTTAATGGAGGAGGTATATATATATATATATATATATATATATATATATATATATATATATATATATATATATATATATATATATATATATATATATTATATATATATATATATATATATATATATATATATATATATATATATATATATATATATATATATATATATATATATATATATATATATATATATATATATATATATATATATATATATATATATATATATATATATATATATATATATATATATATATATATATATATATATATATATATATATATATATATATATATATATATATATATATATATATATATATATATATATATATATATATATATTACAATTACAACCTTTCCCACTAAATCGTGGGGTTGTGTATATCGCAGGTCCCATTCAATTCTCAAGCCACCCCACCACTAATCTTTTCCACTCACTCCTATCCTCCGTCAGTCGCACACCCTCCTCCCAGGTCATCCCTCTGTCCCTTAACAATACTTGACACCACTCATCCAACCTCCTCTCCGTCTCCCCTATCTCTCGCACCCTCCATCTCTGATACAAGCACCTTTTTTACCATTCTCTCTTCATTCATTCTACAAATATGACTAAACCATCTCATCATACTCTGTTCAGCTCTTCCAACCAAGATCCTTCTCCAATCACACATTTCCACACTGCAAACTCTAGGTTTGCTCGTTGTGGTCTCCTTTTCGGCCACCTCTGTTCTGTAAAATTTCCGCCCATCTTTTGTTTTTCCTGTCGAATCTAATCTAATCTAATCTTTCACTCTTTAAACATCTAAATAAAATTCATTTTCAACTTCTCTAAACGGCTGTTCGAATTTCAAGTTAATTTAATTTCTTTTTAAGATATAGCTTCAAAACATTAAGAACAAAACTTATCAAAGTAAATGAAATAAAAGAGAAGTAAACCGAAAATTATTAAAATTATTATTATTATTATTATTATTATTATTATTATTATTATTATTATTATATTTTCAGAAAAGATATAAACTATAACACCACCTCTTTGCCTTGAGTGATGATGATAAAGAAGGAAAACATGAACTAGAAGCTTTTAAAACTGTAGATAGAAATTTTTTCTAGTTTCTATAATCATCATCAGATTTAAAATTATTTTATTACCATAATATATGTAATAAATAAAACTATTATAAGAATTATAATATATAGAAATAGCATTAAGCACTCATAAAACTCATCTACACATGCATAGGTTCACACAGACACACATACACATTCTTATTGTATCCCCTTAAGACTAAAGATAAAATGTGAATTTTATGCAAGTTGGATATTTTATTTCCTGAATTCTTATCAGAAGAATATGAGATTCTGTATGCATCTTATCCATAATTCTTGAGAGATTGCCTTTTTCCTTAAAATCACTTGGGACAAAAATCTATCTACCATTTTATTGATATAGTTCTCTTTTTAAAACAATTGACAGTACAAAGCTCCATCACTTATAAAATATTTCTATTATTATTATTATTATTATTATTATTATTATTATTATTATTATTATTATTATTATTATTATTATTATTATTATTATTATATTATTATTATTATTAATATTAGTTATTACTGTTATTATTATTATTATTATTATTATATATTATTATTATTATTATCATTATTATTATTGTTATTGCTATTATTATTATTAATATAAAAGTATAAAAACGCATAAAACCTTTTAGTCAATTTTAGAGATAAACGCATTTTCCTTTAGAAAAAGAGATGCTCATTTAGTCATCTCTTGTAAAATGGTTAAGTCAATATTGGTAATTATCCTCTGCTCAATTTTGACATACCTTCCGTCAATGATTTTAAAGGTAAAGACAGGATTAATTAAACGACTTGGAATATGAGAGTAAATTAGTACATCCTTCTCACAGAGGTATGAATGATTAAATTTAAGAAGACATAATTCCTGTTAAAAATGTAAAACATGTAAAGAAGTGCAGTATAAAAGCTATT
>SEYY01005440.1:140000-145000 GCA_009176605.1 Armadillidium nasatum
ATATATATATATATATATATATATATATATATATATATATATATATATATATATATATATATATATATATATATATATATATATAAATATATATATATATATATATATATATATATATATATATATATATAATAAATATATATATATATATAATAATATAATAAATATATATATATATGACAGTATATTAGAAATGTCACATAAAATACACTTTACTCCTTACAAGGAAACAAAAGAAAGAAAAAAAAACGAAAAAAATGAAAAATAAAGAAAGAAAAAAAAGAAAACAAATAAAAAAAGAAGGAGAAGAAAATAAATAAAAAAGAAAACAAATAAAGAAAAAAGAAAGAAAAGAAAATAAAGCGATATTTTTGCTTATAGGGAAGCTCCTTTGGATGCCTCTGGATTCTTTTTATTAATATACAAAATGGGGAAAAGCAGCTGAAAAGGCGCCTTCTTCTGTCTTCTTTGCTTCATATTTTATTATTATTATTTATATTTTTATTATTATTATTATTATTATTATTATTATTATTATTATTATTATTATTATTATTATTATTATTATTATTATTATTGTTATTATTATTATTATTATTATTATTATTATTGTTGTTATTATTATTATTATTATTATTATTATTATTATAATTATTATCATTTATTATCATTATTAATATTATTATTATTATTATTATTATTATTATTATTATTATTATTATTATTATTATTATTATTATTATAACTACTATTATTATTATCATTATTATTATTATTATTATTATTAAATAATAATAATTTTTTATTTTTTTTTTTTTTTTTTAATTTTTTTTATTATTATTATTATTATTATTTTATTATTATTATTATTATTATTATTATTTCAGTAATTATTATTTCAAGAACATGTTTCTTAAGATATTAAATTGTTTCTTCTTTCATCTAATATTTGTTCTATGCGATGAAAATAATTCCTAAAATAAACAAATCAAGGAATAAATAAATAAATAAATAAACAAATAATAAATAAATAAATAAATAAATAAATAAATAAATAAATAAATAAATAAACTAATTATGTAATATTAATTTACTCAGCTAAATTTAATACAATAAATTTGATACCTTTTCGAAAATATATCAAATTGGTATGTATGTTAAATAATAGAGAATGAATGAGTGTAAAATATTAGTTCTCTCAATGTCGTTATTATTATTCTTACTAACTTTATGTTTCCTATCTTAAGGTATGAGATTGTTTTCAAGAATAGGACTCGAGAAATCGTTATTTCCTTCTCCTTATTCCAATTATCCTAATTGAATTATTTGTTCTAAATTATTCCCTGTACATTCTCAGAAGTGAAATGATTATTATGATCTTGCATATTGATTGTCTACTTCTTTTGCCCCAGTATCAATTCTCTTCATTTTAAGTAAATATCTTTATTTCTTTATTTATATTATAGAAAACATTTATGTAGCATAAGTTTTTCATCTATTTTGGCCTTTAATTCCTCATCGCATAGTTACAAATAAATTTAAAAAAAAAAAAAATTCTATTTTAATTTCTCTTCACTAAAGTTTTTATTATGTCACATGGCTTTTATTTTATTATATTTTTTTCGTCTTATTTGTTATTTTTAATGTTTTTTACAAACTTGATTTTTGCCTATTTTTTTACACTCTTTATAAGTAATATTTTTTTTATATAAGTTCTTTTGTTTTTTCTCTTCTCAACCCATTTCATTTTAATTAAAACAATAAACTTTTAATCTTTTAATTTTCATTTCCTCCATCTATTAGTATGCCACACAAATTTCTTAATTAATAAAATTTTACTTTTTATTTTTGTCATACTTACTTTTTCCCCAATGTAAATGAGTATTTTACACTTGTGATAAAATTTCCGTCCGACCTAATTTCATTTTGATCCTATTTTCTATCTTATTTTATTTACATTTGTAACACAATTTATTATTTATCATTTTTACGTCTCTCAGGTAATTATATCACCAATATCTCCACCAAAAAATTACGTACCGATATTTCTTTTATTGGTAATAAAGAAGTTACTTTACTTCCTTACCAGAGTATTAGAGATAAATCTCTTGCAACAATCTCTGCAAAGAACCTCGTATAAAAGATATCTCATTTGTTTCATTCTCACGAGCACATAAAGGATCCAATTTACATAGATCTCTGATCATGAATATAAATGATCGTGAAACTATGTTATTGATCCTATAAGAGAGTTTCTGCCTATTCAGCAAATAATCTTACAATTGTTAGCTTATTTCTCGTATTTGTTACTTTTTTTTTCATTTTTACTAGTATCAAAATGAATATTAATTTTGAGTAAAAGTAACAACAAAATAAATTTTATGAACAAAGCAATAAAAATATATTAACTTATTTTTTAAGCTTAAAAAAAATCAATATAAAGACTTATTATCAATATTTTTATTATTATTATTATTATTATTATTATTATTATTATTATTATTTATTAATTTTTTTTTTTTTTTATTATTATTATTATTATTATTATTATTATTATTATTATTATTATTATTATTATTATTATTATTATTATTATTATTATTATTATTATTATTATTATTATTATTATTATTATTATTATAAATTGTTATTATTATTATTATTATTATTATTATTATTATTATTATTATTATTATAATTATATATTATTATTATTATTATTATTATTATTATTATTATTATTATCATTATTATTGCTATTATTATTATTATTATTATTATTATTATTATTATTATTATTATTATTATTATTATTATTATCAATGCTTTTATTAATTGTAGTGATTTTTATTATAAATATTATTATTATTATTATTATCATAAGTAGTAGTAGTAGTATAATTATTATCATT
Organism: Armadillidium nasatum; assembly: GCA_009176605.1. Taxonomy (NCBI): domain Eukaryota; kingdom Metazoa; phylum Arthropoda; class Malacostraca; order Isopoda; family Armadillidiidae; genus Armadillidium; species Armadillidium nasatum. The sequence goes on from SEYY01005440.1 coordinate 142,913, forward strand.
ATAATGAATATTATTTTATTATCAATATTATTATTATTATTATTATTATTATTTTTATTATTATTATTTTAGTTTTATCATCATAATTTTTCCCTTATTATTCTTACAAATATAATTGTTATTATCATTATTATTATTTATTATTATTATTATTATTATTATTATTATTATTATTATTATTATTATTATTATTATATTAGTTCTATTCTGCTTTATTTTAATATCAGTTGAATTTTCTCTTCCAATTTTCGAAAAGATTTTTTTGTTCTTCTTTTTCTTCAATTTGCTGACCGATTTTGTCAGGCAACTTCCGACATCATCAAAGTTTGAATGTTAAAAAATGAATGATTTGTTTTAAAGTATTAAGGAAAAAGTTAATTAAGATTATTAATTTTGAAAAAATTATTAGCAACGTAGATATTTGTTTTTGACCTTCACATGAGAAATTCCGAATTTAAAATGATAGGGGTAAACGCTGGTTTGTCTCATGTGTCAATAAATTAGTCGCGCAACCAGTAAATGTTGACATACTGTCAAACTCGGGTAAGTAAACTGGCACACGATGGTGACTAACCGAAAGGTCATCAGCCGTTTTCTTGAGAGAAATTTGAAGGATTTCATTATTAATTTTGTTGTGAAACAATTTTTAAAAGATGGAAGAAGCTTCTTATCTTTATAATAATTCTAGTCCTATTCACTTTTATTTTAATATCAATTGAATTTTCACTTCTAATATTCGAAAAGATTTTTTATTCTTCTATTTATTCTGTTTGTTTACCAGTTTCGTCCACCAACTTCGGACATCATCAAGCTTTGTTAATAATTTTTCAAAATTTATAATCTTAATAGTTGGCTTAATATTTGAAAATAAATCATTCATCTTCTAGCATCCAAGCTCTGATGATGTCCGAAGTTGGAGAACGAAACCGGTCAGCAAATAGAAGAAACAGATGAATAAAAAATCTTTTGGAAAATTGGATGGGAGAATATTCAACCGATGTTATTATTATCATTACTATTGTTTTTCTAGGAATAGAACCGGCGACTCCACAACATGATTTCTATCTATAACTGATACGAATTGTAAAAATAGAATAATGTATTTATAATGAAAACATAAATAAATAATTATATAAATAAATAAAAAGTAAATAAAAAATAAATGAATGATAAAAAAAAATATTTTAAACAAGCAAAAAAAAAAACGGATTAAAAAATCAAAGAAAGATAACAAAGTTTATATATAAGATTAAAAAAATATATATAAATATTAAAAAATAAATTAAGTAAAATAAAAATAAAAAATGAAATATTTATCTCTTAAGTTTTTTAAAGTTAGATGATAAAAATTACAAAATAAAAATAAATATAAATTAAAAATTATAAAATTTTTAATCAAAATATTGAGGAAAAATTTTGGGATTGTTTAATTTTTATTTTCTTTCCCCCAATCCCCCTCCTTTATTTTAGAGGTTTTGGGGGGGGGGGGTTTGAACGAACAATTTTATCTCGTTTTTTGATATTCATTTTTAACATATAACTTTTTAATAGATTTGCAAATCTTTTATCTTATTCACAAAACATATATATATATATATATATATATATATATATATATATATATATTATATATATATATATATATATATATATATTATATATATATATATATATATATATATATATTTTTTTTATTTATTTTATTTTTACCCTTCACCCTTCCCACTCACGTGGGGTGGTGCCCGTCACAGTTCGCTTACACCCACACATCACACTCTATCTCCCCTCCCCCCTCACCACTGCCTCCATCTCACTCTGTCCTCCGCAACTCTCCTACCTTCGTCCACATTCAAACCTCTCCCCCCCAATATCTCCCTCACCCCATCCATCCACCTCATCCTCGGCCTTCCCCTCCCCTTCCTCCCTCTACCTCGGATCTCATGACTCTACCCACCATCCTATTCTCATCCATTCTGCACATATGTCCAAACCATCTTAATACACCCTCTTCCGCTCTGCCCACTATTCCCCTCTTCCATCCGCACATCTCTCTTATTCTTTCATTCCTGATTCTATCTACCTCCTTAA
>SEYY01005440.1:152500-155000 GCA_009176605.1 Armadillidium nasatum
TTATTATCATCATTATTAATTTCATTTATATTTACCACCATTATTGTTATTAGTACTATTAATATTATAATTATTATTATTATTCTTATTATTATTTTTATTATTTTTACTATCATTATAACATAATGAATTCTAATAGGAATTGGGACGAAACAGTTATTAATAACTCGTCAGTTATATCGAAATATATATATCCGGACTCCCTCAAAAATAATAGCCCGGATGACGTTAACATCTTTTCATTATATCATCTAAACGTTAGGAGCCTTAATAAACATTATGAAGAATTCCTAAATTATCTTTGCTACCAAAATATTAATCTTGATTGCATAATATTAAGTGAAACGTTCCTTAATGATCATAATAAAAACGCGTATTTCTTACCAGGTTTCAATGGTAATCACCTTGTGAGGTCAAACAAGCGTGGGGGAGGGGTCTCTATATTTGTTAGAAACAATATTTGTGCGTCCCCTAAAGTAATTTATTCATTGATAAATGATAATATAGAAGTCCCTGGTCGTGAGCATCGAAAACAAGTCCTCAAAAATAGCGGTTGTGGGTTTATATAGGCCCCCAAACGGCTCGAAAACTGATTTCATCAATTCCCTGGAATCTATAATTCAAACTTACTTGCGTAACTCAAAAATGATAATTGCCGGCGATTTCAATATTGACCTATGCAATCTTGGCTCCTCCACAGGCAACAATGCACTTTCCAATACTATGATTTCAAACGGCCTTATAAATTATATAACAATACCCACTCGCCCTAATAATATTGAGAACAGAAACCCCACATTACTGGACCACGTATGGGGAAATTTAGACTGCGATATCAACTCATTTGTGATTAAGACAGACATCTCTGATCATTATCCCTGTCTCGTAAGATTTAATGTTAATAAAACTAGTACCCTTACTACTGTCAAATATAGAATAGATAATGAAAATTGTAGGAGAGTTTTTGTTGATAAAATGAACAATATTGACTTCTCATTCATACAGAATGATCAAGATAGCATAGATTCGAAATTCAACATATTTTTAAACTCCTTAACTACGTGTTATAATGATTCCTTTCCAATAAAAACAAAACAATTGGGTCCAAAAAGGATACAAAATCCTTGGTTAACACCTGGCTTAAAAAATTCGATTAATCAGAAGCATAAACTTTACCGCAATTACAAAGAAGGGATTATACCGTTTCAATTATACATGAACTTTGATAAACAATTAAAAATCGTCTTAAAAAAAGCGAAAAAGAAATACTACGCAAATAAATTTAATGACGTCCATAACGATCCTAAAAAAACGTGGGGCCTAATAAACAACTTAATTAACAAAAATAAATCGGGAATCAATAATATAAAAGAACTAAATATAAATGGAAAAAATAATAAACAAACAAAAGGAAATTGCCGACGAACTCAATAATCACTTCATAAACGTTGGTAAACAAAACGCGGCTAAAAGGTTTTCCAACCAAACCACTTTCGAAACCTATATGAGACCTTGCGGTTCGCGCTTCTCATTTACGAATATCTCGGACCATGAAGTAAAAGCGGTAATTGATGGTCAAAAAAATAAGGCGTGTGACATTACAACCATTCCCATTAACATCTTAAAACTGGTCGCCGACATAATTTCTCCTCCATTAAAAGACCTTTTTAACGAATCTATTCACACGGGAGTTTTCCCATATGTGTTCAAGACCACAAGAGTTACACCAATTCACAAAAAAGGTGATAAATCGATCCCTCTTAATTATAGACCGATTTCCATTACACATAATATTAGTAAAATATTTGAGAAATTAATATTAATACAACTAACAGAATATTTCAGCTCAAATAATCTCCTTCATGATTATCAATTTGGTTTCCGTAAAGGGAGATCGACTTCCGATGCCCTCTTGTGCCTGACTGAGAAAATATACGAAAACATGGAACGGAAGGATTCATCTTTACTTTTATTACTAGATCTATCAAAAGCCTTTGACTCTGTTGATCATAATATTCTTTTAAAGAAAATGAACATGATGGGCATTGAAGGACACCTACTTCAATGGCTTCGATCTTACCTAACAAATAGACCACAATTTGTAAAATTGGGGGACATTCACTCTAATACATTGCTAGTAACCACTGGCGTCCCCCAAGGATCCATCTTGGGGCCATTGCTTTTTACCTTATATACGAACGATCTATTCAACTCGCACGACTCCTACTCCATCTCTTTTGCTGACGATATTTCGATATTAATAACCGATAACAATCATGACACGCTCTCACAAAAAGCTGAGTTTGCTTTAAATAAAATAATGACTTGGATAAATTCTAATAAACTTTCTTTAAATGTGCAAAAAACATCATATCTTTTTATTAGTAATAAAAATGTAAATGAGGACTTTAAAATTAACTTAAATCAAACCGAGTTGCAACGAGTTTCAATTGCAAAAATACTGGGTGTTTTATTCGATGACAAATTAACGTTTAAAGAA
>SEYY01005440.1:165000-175000 GCA_009176605.1 Armadillidium nasatum
TACCTACCTCTGTTTACAATTACCTCCTAACCTCGAAAATGCCTATGCACGTGAGTGGTGGAAACATGATTGAAAAATCTCTCTTCCTGTCTATCTATCTATCTAACTATCTATCTATCTACCTAGCTATCTATCTATATATATCTATTAACCATTCTTTCTTTCTATTATTTTATATCTTTATTTCCATCAATCTATCTACCTATTTATCTATTAACCATTCGTTCTTTCTATTATTTATATATATATATATAAATATATATATATATATATATATATATATATATATATATATATATATATATATATATATATATATATATATATATATATATATATATATATATATATATTTCCATCAATCTATCTATCTATCTATTTCTCCATCTATCTACCTATCTATCTATCTATCTATCTATTTATCTATCTATCTATCTATCTATTAACCATTTTTTCTTTCTATTATTTTATATCTATATTTCCATCAATCAATCTACCTATCTATCTATCTATCTATCTCTTTCTATCTATCTATTTCTATCTCTATCTTTCTTTTCTGTTTTTCTCTTTCTTTTATTTTCCATGCTTTTATACAACAGAAGTAAAGTTTTTTTTATATAGCTAATAAATATCACATTTTCGAAAAAAATGAAACTTTTCTCCTAAGAAAAATGAAATTAAGTTTCGGAAATAAAGTGTAATTAAGATATACTTTTGAACTCGGTTAAATTCAACTTTTTAAAAGAGATTGTTAGAAAAAGAAAAGGAAAAATGAGAACTGTCCTAGTTGCTCCCAAGGCAACAATTCACATTTATACCCAAGGTTTTATTTATCTATTTATTGAATTTTATTGAAGAATTCTTTTAAAGTTTCTTCATTTTATTACTTTTTTGTTTCTGGTTTTGTCATTTAAGAGTTGTACTTTTTTTTACAGCTATTTTAAAAACGTTCTCTGTATAGGTAGCAAACTTCATTCGTTGATTATAGTACATTTGATTAGTACATATTAATAAAAATGAAAGTTAAAATGATTTAATATTCATTTGGAGGAATTTAAAAACTGGTTTTTGTATCTTCAGAATAATTAATACATGCTTAGTTTAAGATGCAACAATTCATATTATGTATGTCTGGTGGTTCTCTAAAACCTGACCTATGCTTTTTCTACTCTGGTGTGTAAAGGCTACTAAAGTTAGGTCGGCATTTCCTATGAAAGGGTTTTGAAAGAGGGTTAATCAAAAAAAGGCAAAGTTGGTGTGTTATAGATTATATCAGTGATGTACACCTTGGACTGAGCATTGCAGTTCAGACTGCGATTAGAAAATTGCATAGAAAAATGATGAAACTGGTAAAAAGTTGTGTCGCACAAGTTCCTTCCTCCTTATTAGAGAAGACTTAAAATTGGAGAGTTCGAAAGAGCAGTATCGAAAATAGAGAGAGAGGTTCAACAATTCGGTTGGAGAGTGTTAGAGAGAGCGAAGAGTTAACATGATAAAAATCCTAAGACTCCATCTTTTCAAGGTTAGCTAAGTGAGTTGAAACACTCAAGATGTGAAAGATGCTCCCCTTACAATGACGAACGGCACATTTATAAAGAAGAAACGACTGAGATAGTGTGATGAAATTTCGAAGACGCCTCAAAACACTTATCCTTTTGGAAGCTTAGTCTTTTTGGCAAGAGAAATGACGAGATGCTTCCGAAGAAGGTTATAGTAAATGAAACACCATTAATATTAACAGCAGACGAAGGTTTGCTTGAAGCGTGTGTTTTCAAAGGTATTAAAGTTTATCGGAAGATTACGACGAATAGAAAGATAAAGGAACTAAATTTCTGAGGCATTTAAAGCAACCACTTCATATTTTGTCCCAATTGGTGATATTAAAAAGATCAGAGTTCAGGTGTTACAAGGCTACTATCTTAGTATTGACAAAGTGGTGTTGTGTTTGACGTCTTATTTATTTATTTATTTTAAAATAAAGAAGTTCAGACTTCTTTTACTTTTGGTCTCTCCTAATTTCTAGGAGAGGAACTTTTGTACAAAGTTTTTATCTTCGAATTACTCTCTGTAACTTTGCCAAACTTGTTACTACATACATTATGCTGTCGTAAAAGTAGACTAGAATATTTTTTAAAGGAATCTTAGAAATTTGTAAATTTATAGCTTTTTTGATGTTTTTTAAATGAATGTATAAAAAATTTACTAATTGCTTACTAAGAAATATTTGTATTTCAAATATATTTACATTTTTGATTAGTGAAATTTTGCTTACGGATCAAACTCGAAACTTCGCAGCAAGAAAGATTCGTATCGTATATGTTATAGTTGATTCATACTTATAGTATTAAAAAAATAAAAATCACCAAAACTAGTACTTTAATTTTTTGTTTTTAATTCCGTATTTAAAAAAACAAAAATAAAAAAAAAAACAAATGTAATTTTGAAAAAAATGTTCTTTTCATAAATTGAACTATATTTTTTTATATACTTTGAAATTAAACTATTAAAAAGTTAATTAGTATTATAATTGGTTCTTTTATATTCATATATTTAAATTTAAAATTCTTTGAATTATGTGGTTAATTTACAATATTTCTCTGCAATATATATATATATATATATATATATATATATATATATATATATATATATATATATATATATATATATATATATATATATATATATATATATATATATATATATATATATATATATATATATATATATATATATATATATATATATATATATATATATATATATATATATATATATATATATATATATATATATATATATATATATATATATATATATATATATATATATATATATATATATATATATATATATATATATATATGTGGATATAAAAATTGGTGAATAACTAAAAGAACAGTCTTGAGTACTGAAGTGGCTTGAGAAATATTAGAAAGATTTAGTTATTGGACTATTCATAGGAAATGGCAGAGGGAAATAGAGGCTTTACATATCAGATGATAAGCCTCTCATGTCCAAATTAATGTCAAGTTTGCTGACTAGCTTCTAGCAATAAGACAGAGAAGAGCTTTTTATCAACACTTTTGCAACTATTTTTCGATAATCAGGAATAATTTAAGTATCATTTTTTTTGCTTTGTGATAATTGGAGAAACGTAAATTTATTTGCAACTTATCTTCTCAGCTGTTGTCAAATATATGGAAATAATGATGGCATTCCAAATCAGGAAAAGCCAAAAAACGTCTTTATTGGTTAGGAAAATTATGAAATTTACCTTTCGAGATGCAAAAGTTGTTTTAAAAATTTACTACCCCATAGATGGAGCGACTATAGAGTAATGTATTACCATTATATATATATATATATATATATATATATATATATATATATATATATATATATATATATATATATATATATATATATATATATATATATATATATATATATATATATATATAAGTAAATAGAGCTACACCTATTGGAGGATAAAGAAATACTTACCTCCTCAGGGGTCGAACCACCGCATGTTGCGACTGAGATCGACAAAAGACACTGTGCTCTACCGCTGAGCTATCCAACGAACCCAAAAGAGTTCGCTTCAAGAAACAGTTTCAAGCAACCGATCTTCCCGTCAAGGTACAATCACCAGGTTTTCACCCTGTTCCTCCCCGCTCCTTAGATTTTATTCAATACAAAGTTGTTACAAACTGCTTGGTTTATAAGCATTTATTGAATATATATATATATATATATATATATATATATATATATATATATATATATATATATATATATATATATATATATATATATATATATATATATATATATATATATATATATATATATATATATATATATATATATATATATATATATATATATATATATATATATATATATATATATATATATATATATATATATATATATATATATATATATATATATATATATATATATATATATATATATATATATATATATATATATATATATATATATATATATATATATATATATATATATATATATATATATATATATATATATATATATATATATATATATATATATATATATATATATATATATATATATATATATATATATATATATATATATATATATATATATATATATATATATATATATATATATATATATATATATATATATATATATATATATATATATATATATATATACATAAGAAATTTTATAATTTGTTAATATAGCTAAACAAACACAGTTGTAAATAAAAAAAATTATTTATATATATAGATTTCTTGTGGGTAATTATTATAAATTTAAATTTTTTTTTTTCAAAATTAAATAGAAACAGGGGCGGAATTGACAGATGCCAGATTTTGTCGAAAAGTAGCTAAATCTGGCAACCTGTACAATCTCGCATTATTTTGCTGAGGGTCTATACTCGAAGGAAAATCTGAGCTTCCTTGATGTTGAAGGTGGATCGGAGCCCCCCTGATTCTTCCTGGAGGGGAGCGGAGCCCCCTCTGTTCTTTCCTGGATGGATGGAATCTCTCCAACCTCTTCCATATTCAAAATTTAAACGCTTGTGGCTAAGAAATATCTCCGCTCCAGAAAAATAATTTGAAAATATAATTAATTTCAGGAAAGAAGTTATATAATATATATATGTCGTTAATTTAATTATTAATTATTTTGGAAAAAAATAACAGCCACATATCAAGAAAAATGACGTCAATGTAATTTTTATATATACTTCTTATTTTTTAAGAGGCTTTGTAACAAACTTAAAACTAGCTTGTTCCCTGAATTTTTGAAGACGAAATCATAAAACTTTTTTTTTTTTTTTTTTTTTTTTTAAGGAAACTTTTTAATAATCTCAAAAGAAAATTTCGAGGAAAAATAAATGAAATTCAAAACTTAGGATCCAGGTTGCAAGAAATATTTATTTTACCCGATTTAAGTTGTAAGTTTTTATTTAAAGTTTAAAGTATATATATATATATATATATATATATATATATATATATATATATATATATATATATATATATATATATATATATATATATATATATATATATATATATATATATATATATATATATATATATATATATATATAATATATATATGCCTCCTCTGATGGGTAATGGCCAAAGGATTATTTAATTCCTACCACAGTTGAGGGAATATCAAAATCAGAGACCAGTTAATGGACGACATTGTTTGAATGTGTGCAAACTAAAAGAAGTTGGAAAAATAAGTAAAGTTACTGTGTTCCATACTTTACCAGAAGAATACAGGAAAGATTGAGCATTGCGGTTAAGTCTGAGATCAGAGAGTTGAACAGAGAAAGAATGAGAGTGTGTAGAAAGACATGTCGCAAGAGCTCTTCTCTGTGGATGAAATACGGGACGGAAGAGTTGTAAAAAGCAGTGTCCGTTGTAATATAGAGGGTGACGCAGCAATTCGAAGGTAGGAAGAAACCGCAAAGAGTTAGTGAGAGCGAAAGAATTGTAAAAAAGAAAATCCAAGAATCACCTATTGAAGGAGAGCTTTATGAATGGAACCACTCCAGAAGTGTGATACATACTCCATACAGGGGCGAACAACACCCCCATAAAGAGCGAGCAACTTGGTTGGCTATAAGAAATCCTGAAGGCACCTCGGAACACAGATCTTCTTATAAACTTGTTTAGAAAGAGAAGCAATATGTTCCTTCCAAGAAAGATCAAAAGAAAAAGATACACATAAAATATTAAGGACAGATGAAGGTTTGAGTTTTAATTTGCGAAGATGTCATAGAATGATGGAAGGTTGTGAAGAGAAGAATCATAGAAGAATTGATTTTTGAATTATTGAAAGCGACCATGTTTTCACTCCCCCAATTTGAAATAAGAGAAAGATCAGAGGTTAGCTGCTCCATGACCACAATTTTACCGTGAATTAACTACTGTTGGGAGGTTCATCCTTCAAACTGAAAGGAATAATAAAGGGTGAAGTTATCAGCATAAGAGTGGAAAAGTGATGAAGTTTTATGAAAAAGGATGATAGATAGATGGTTGAAAAGGCTCTCCCTTTCTTGGTACAGGTTGAATAAGAGCACGCTTCCAGCGTGAAGGGAGGGTCGGAATAGAAAGGTTAAGAGGAAATAGTTTACAAAGGCACTTGGGAGAAAGCTCAGAAGCACAATTTTTGAGAATCTCAGGATGGACACCATCAGTACAGTACGCATTCTTAATATTAAGCTCAGAAAGAGAGCTGAAATTGCATCTTTAAAACATATTTCAATATTAGTCATAAACGAGTTGGAGCTGATTGAATGAGGAGGTATAGATACGCAATTGTCCAAGGTGATATTAAAGGCAAAAGTTTGGGAGAAGAATTCAGCTTTAGCAGAAAGTAAAACGTTATACAAGGAGAGGAAAAGAGGAAGAAGCAAAGTTAGAGTTGATATTTTTTGCAAAATATCAAAAAGGGAGTGAGGAGGATAAACTAGAAAGATTATCGCATTTTTCGTTTTAAATATATATATATATATATATATATATATATATATATATATATATATATATATATATATATATATATATATATATATATATATATATATATATATATATATATATATATATATATATACATAAATTCTATACATAAATATATAAATTTGAAAACTGGAAATAGAATCTACATTTTTCATTTATTTAAAATTTACCCTTTTTATTTGTTCAATATCTACCTTTTTTAATTATTTTAAATCTACTCTTTCATCTATTTAATATCTACCTTTTTCTTTTATTTCAAATCTACTCTTTATTCTATTTAATATCTACCTTTTTCCATTTATTTAAAATCTCCTTTTTCATCTATCAAATATCTACCTTTTTCATTTTTTTAAATTCTACTCTTTTCATCTGTTTAATATCTACCTTTTACATTTATTTTAAGTCTACTCTTTTCATCTATTTAATATCTACCTTTTTCAATTATTTTAAATCTACTCTTTCATCTATTTAATATCTACCTTTTTCTTTTATTTCAAATCTACTCTTTATTCTATTTAATATCTACCTTTTTCCATTTATTTAAAATCTCCTTTTTCATCTATCAAATATCTACCTTTTTCATTTTTTTAAATTCTACTCTTTTCATCTGTTTAATATCTACCTTTTACATTTATTTTAAGTCTACTCTTTTCATCTATTTAATATCTACCTTTTTCAATTATTTTAAATCTACTCTTTCATCTATTTAATATCTACCTTTTTCTTTTATTTCAAATCTACTCTTTATTCTATTTAATATCTACCTTTTTCCATTTATTTAAAATCTCCTTTTTCATCTATCAAATATCTACCTTTTTCATTTTTTTAAATTCTACTCTTTTCATCTGTTTAATATCTACCTTTTACATTTATTTTAAGTCTACTCTTTTCATCTATTTAATATCTAACTTTTTCATTTATTTAAAATCTGCTCTTTTCATCTATTTAATATTACCTTTTTCATTTTTTTAAATCTACTCTTTTCATCTTTTTAATATCTACCTTTTTCATTTATTTTAATCTACTCTTTTCATCTATTTAATATCTACATTTTTCATTATTAGCTTATGGATTTATGTTATCACAATATTGTTTCAATTTGACCTGACACAGGGAATTATCGAAGGATTTGTTCATTATTTATAAAATATAATTAATAGGGAACTTGAAAAGTATATTACTAGACTCTTGATTTAATTTAAAATTTGAAAATAATGTTTAATTATATGAGAAATAAATAAATGGTTTTTTAATATATTTTGTGTTTTATCTAAATTTTTTCTATCCAAAGCATTTTTAAATTTTTTTTTCATAATTAATGAAATTGTCTAATTTTTTTCCTTTTTTTCATAATTAATGAAATAATTTTTTTTTTAATAATCATTTAATTAGTTTAATATCAATTTTATTTTGTTATTTATTTTAAATAAGGAATTAAGTTTGGTCATTAATTTGAATAGATTTATGAATTATTATAATATTTATTATAATGTAATATTAATTAAAATATTATTCAATTACTTAAAATTTTTCTCTTTACACAAATAATTTAAATATATTTTATTATTAAACTTCAGGTTTGGCTTTCAAATTTGAAATTTACATAAAAAAAAAAATTTCAAATATGACAAAATAAATCTATGTTAAATTAAAATTACCTTTTAAAATAAATTAAAAGGAAGGACGAAAGCTTAGATTATTAAAATAAATAAATAAATAAAAAAATAATTTTTTTTTATATTTTTAATCAAGAATTGATTACTTACTCTCTGTCAATTTTAAAAACAGATTGCTTCAAAATTAATATGTACTGTGCATATATATATATATATATATATATATATATATATATATATATATATATATATATATATATATATATATATATATATATATATATATATATATGTGTGTGTGTGTGTGTTGTGTGGGTGTGTAATCAAAAAGAAATGGTAATTAAATTAATAGAGTATAAATTGATAAAACTTTTAAAAACATTTTTCAATTATAACTTTAAATATATGACAGATTTATTACCTGCAATATATATATATATATATATATTATATATATATATAATATATATATATATATATATATATATATATATATATATATATATATATATATATATATATATATATATATATATATATAAACTTCAGTCCATTTGTCAGATTTGGTATTTAAAAAATACTTTTGAAGATGTAGTTTTGGGAGGAACTTTAATCCTGGAATACGATACAATAAATACTCTAATGCCTCGTATTATTTCTTTAACTTCCCGTTAGATGGCTCTTGAAACTTTGGTCTCGTAAAAGATTCCATTTTGACGAGACATTCTTAGAAAAATCATCAACTGTAATTGTGTGTCTAAAATGATGTTGGGTAACACCAGCACCACTTTGCTATGCTTCATTATGAAGTTTCATTCTTTTTAGTTGCTTTTTTTAAAAAAAAAAAGTTTTAGACATCTATTATTTTTAATTTATTCAGTAGTATATTTTGCATTTTATTAAAGGCATTCACGCACACACACGCATATATATATATTATATATATATATATATATATATATATATATATATATATATATATATATATATATATATATATATATATATATATATATATATATATATATATATATATATATATATATATATATATATATATATATATATATATATATATATATATATATATATATATATATATATATATATATATATATATATATATATATATATATATATATATATATATATATATATATATATATATATATATATATATTATATATATATATATATATATATATATATATATATATCCAGAATACCACCAAAGAAGTTGTGGACACATTTTCCAAATTGTCCCTCTCATTCATTTATCTGGGAAATTGAGACTATGACATTTGAGATACCTTTACAATACTTTTGTTATAATAAGGTCGATTTATTTATCCAATTTCAAGAACTAAGAAACAAGATAAGAACAATTCAGAGAGAACTTGTGAGACCTAATATTGTTTCACACTTGAGTAATTCCCCTTTGTTCTCTCCAATCTTAGACCTGATTTGTTCTATAAGAGCACCATGACCGGCATTATATACTACGGTGTGTTCTGCGGAAATTACACCTTCTGCAAAAGTCGTACTTTTTTTTTTAAATTAAAAAGTTCACATCTTACGGGCATTGCCCTATTCGAGGAGAGGAACATTTCTAGGTAGAATATAGCTAGGATCCCCAAGTGGGATCGAAACGGCGCCCTCAAGCACGTGAGTCAATCACTCCACCGTTTGAGCCACGGTAGACGGCAAAAGTGTAAAAAATTTAAATGCTTCTGACATCGGATAAAAGTTTGTTTACATTGGATTAATTTTTTAGTTTTTTAATTTATTTATTTATTTATTTATTTACTTATTTATTTATTTGTTTATTTATTTATT
>SEYY01005440.1:182500-187500 GCA_009176605.1 Armadillidium nasatum
AAAACACTCGACTCAAGCCTTCGTCCGTCTTTAACATACTTGGTGTTTCTTTTTCTCGTAAACTTTCCTGGAAGGATCCCATTACTTTTTCTTTCTAAGCAAGCTGTTAAAAGTTTTGGTGTTATGAAGCACCATCCTCATATCTTTACGACGACACCCCAGTTATTCGTTCCTGTATGGAGTACGTCTCATATATCTGGGGAGTTTTTACACATGTAGCTCTTCTCTAAAAGGTGGAGTCCTGGGCTTTTCGTCTTATAAATTCTTTTGATCTAACCAGCTCTCTCCAATCTCTTTCTGCCGTCGAATTATTGAGTTACTCTCTCTTTATACTATCGCTATTACAACGGATGCTGTTCTTCTCAACTCGCACGTCGTATACCTCCTCCATTGAGAAGGGTTCGTGTGTCACTTGTCTTTATACATAGTCTCATTCTTTCTTTGTCCTACTCTCTGGCCCCAGACTTAACTTCTATGCTGAATATTGCATGTACTTTACTGGTAAAGTCTGGAACACACTCCCTTATTCTGTTTTCTCAACTTCTTCTAACTTGCACACTTTTAAACCTCGTGTATCTGGACATGTCGGTATTTAATTGACCTCTGATTCCGTTGCATTTCATAGGATATAAAATATATATATATATATATATATATATATATATATATATATATATATATATATATATATATATATATATATATATATATATATTATATATATATATATATATATATATGTGTGTGTGTGTGTGTGTGTGTTATCTATGGTATATAAAAGGAATATTCCGAGCCTTCTTAGACTTCGAAAGTACTAATTAATTATTAAGTTAAATCTTAAAAATAATCTTTGAAAGTTCTGTTACTTTCCAAGTCGAACAAAAGAAGAGAATTAAAATACTTTAAAAGTAAATTTAAACTTTTTTTTTTTTTTTTTCATTTAAATCCAAACATACATTAATTATATTCAAGAAGGAAAAATAAAGAAAAAGAGTTAAAAGTTTTCCTTTCTATAATAAGTTTTCAAAAAATATTTTAAAAGTAACTTTTATTTTAACATTTTTTTTATAATTGTTTTTATATTAAATTAATTTGGATTTAAATTTGTGTGGCCAAAAAAAAATTTAAATTAAAATATTACTATTTAATCTTTTTATTATTATTATTATTATTATTATTATTATTATTATTATTATTATTATTATTATTATTATTATTATTATTATTATTATTATTATTATCTTGGTTTCTAAGCTGTTAATATAATTTCAATTTTAACGAAACCTTTTGAATACGGAAATGAATACAGAGAGAGAGAAAGAGAAAGTAAGAGAAAAAGAGAGAGAGAAAAGAAAGAGAGAACGAGAG
This sequence comes from Armadillidium nasatum, assembly GCA_009176605.1. Lineage (NCBI taxonomy): Eukaryota > Metazoa > Arthropoda > Malacostraca > Isopoda > Armadillidiidae > Armadillidium > Armadillidium nasatum. Next base: position 183,869 of record SEYY01005440.1, read on the forward strand.
AGGGAGAAAGAGAGAGAGAGAAATGGAGAGAGAAAAGGAGAGAAAGAGAGTTTCATTTAATAGAGTCCTGCGAGATACATATGTGACCAAAAAACAAGAAGTAGTGTTTGAATTGCATACTATGAATTCAGTTTCAATTCTTTTAAAATTAAATTATAAACAATGGAAATATTGAAATGATTTAATTATTTAATTAAATAAAGTTAGAAAACTTTATTTAATATTAAAAATAAAGTATGCAAGTGTTAGGGTAAAATTTTATTAAATCTTTCATTTTTTTGACTATTTACAAAATTCAAAATATTACGTACGACAAAAATTTGAAAGATAACGAAAATATATTTTTTGCACTGAAGTATCAAACATGACAAATGACTCAATTGTGGTGAAAGTAATTAAATTTAAAGACAAAATATTATCTAGGATTAAGAAAATGTTTTATGAATTTTAATTTTTTTTTTTTTTTTTTTTAAAGGGAAGAGCAAATGTTTTTTTAAGAATAGTGAAAAAATATGTAAATTAAAATATTAAAACATTTCTTAAACGAATAGATGCGTAGCTCGAGAGAGAGAGAGAGAGAGAGAGAGAGAGAGAGAGAGAGAGAGAGAGAGAGAGAGAGAGAGAGAGAGAGAGAGAGAGAGAGATAATGTGTGAGGGAATAGAGAGGAAAAGAAGCAATTTTCGTTGGCACTATGAGTCAAAATGAGGCCAGTTAAGTAATGAAAGAATGCACTAAGGAACTGAATTTCAGCATAAAAATTTTAAGATCTCTTTAAAGGCTGAGCAACAACTTAGAATTTTTTAGTAACTTTTCTTTAAGTTTTAAATAGCATTAAAGGACAGCATAACATCAAAACGAATCACCTCCTAAATATATATATATATATATATATATATATATTATATATATATATATATATATATATATATATATATATATATATATATATATATATATATATATATATATATATATATATATATATATATATATATATATAATATATATATATATATATATATATATATATATATATATATATATATATATATATATATATATATATATATATATATATATATATATATATATATATATATATATATATATATCCTTTGATGGGTAAAAGCAGATACACAAATCCTCAAAACTGGAGAAAAAACACTAAAACTATGAAAAGAAAATTAAATGTTAGCCTTACATGCATTTAAAATTACGCGTTTCCATAATTTACTTTTAATTAAAGTATATAAAAAGTGAGTATAGCTGTTATGTCTCAGGTAAAAAGAGTTGAATAGACGAAGGATGAAAACTTGTGGAAGACCCTGTCCCAAAAGATTTCATCCGAAAACTATATATACGACTTTATAGTTTTAAAGCATAAGAATATTGATGCAATATTTCAAGGAGTATAAAGGGATTTGGACAAGGAAAACATTGAACGCATAGAGTTAAGCATAATATAAACAGAAATTTTAAAGGCGTTTCCATATTTTCCTGCTTAAAATAGATAAGAAGCGTTTGGAAAGAAGTGAGGTTAATTAAAGACTTGAATAAGCACGTATAATTTCAGTATGAAAACAAAATTGATGATAAAAGCCAGAGACGAAATAGTGTACCTGGTAAAAGTAAGAAAAAGGGTAAGCAAGCTTTGAGAAGTACAGGATTATACTAATTACTTATTTAAGGGAAACTACTTAAAGTAAAGAAAGAGAGCAGAGATCAAGTCTTTAAAATAAATACTTTAGAAGTAAATGAGGTAGAGAGTTAAAAAAATAGTAATGGTACGAAATCTTAAAAAAGTGGAGTTAGAGATAAAAATTTGAGTGAAGTATTCAGTTTTAGTGTTCTGCTCAGGTTGGAATTTTTTCCTTCTGAACAGTTACTCCAATTAAATAAGATTCTTATCCTTCCCCGTATGGAGTACTGTTCTCATATTAGGAGTGGGGGTGCTCCCGTTCCACCCTTCTTTTAGATAGAGTTGAACTTAAGACTAAAAGGTTAATAAACTGTCCCCTCTGTTCTAAATTCCTTGACTCTCTTTCACTACAATTTGACGTTGACTCACTATATCTTTTCTATAGGTACTATAAAGCCAGGTGTTTGAGAGAGCTGACACCTTTCATTCTACCGCATTTGCGTCACACTCACATAACAAGGGGTGCTATGTTTCCTTTTGAACTTCGTGTGAGTATTGCAAACTCTAGATCTGCTCGCTGTGGTGCCTCCCCCATTTCAGCCACGTCTGATATGTGGAATTCTCTGACATCTGTTTTTCCTGTTGCATTTAATTTTCTTTTCTTTAAATACTCGGTCTGCTTTTACCTTAGGGATCTGCGTTAAACTCGGAACTGGGTGGGTTTTCCTATATTCAATAACTATGACCTCTCCTCACGCCTGTGAGTGGTGGTAACGATTTCTATATATATTATATAATATATATATATATATATATATATATATATATATATATATATATATATTATATATATAATATATATATATATATATATATATATATATATATATATGAATAAGAAAATATTTATGAATGAGTGTCTGTGTCAAAGATCTCCATATAGACTTGACACATCCCTTTTCATTTAACTCCTTTATACACTTATAAATTTCAAAGAGTAAAATGTGATCCGTCAGTAACTGACTAAAATGAAAGAAGCTCTAAAACAATGGCTTAAATTTAAGACATTTCTTGGAGCTTTACAGAAGGAACTTTATACCTTTTGACGCTGTAGAATATTTGTTTATATTATGCTTACATTCAGATTTAGCAGCATAAAGGTATAATCAGAGAATTCTCTTATAAAAGAGAGAGAGAGAGAGAGAGAGAGAGAGAGAGAGAGAGAGAGAGAGAGAGAGAGAGAGAGAGAGAGAGAGAGGGATAGACACTCTGTCTGACAGGTGTCGCTCCTCTATACTAAAGTGAGATCGAAAAATATTATATAATTCTTACAGTGAACAGAGTATAGGTATATTTGCATTTCTTAGACTAAATTGCTTATACAGTCTATCGTCTCAACTGCCCAACTCTGACAAATTTCGTGTGGGCCTCTGTCCTCTCTCTCCAGAGAGAGAGAGAGAGATATATATAAAAAAATTCCTCAATATTAAATAAAAAGCTATAAAAATTATATTACAACGTACACTCAAGTATTTGATAAAACAGTAATGTTAATCGAATCTAAAATTACTTCAAAAATACGAAGAAATCTCGATACCTAGAGGAAAATTAATTTAAAAAAGTTGAAACCTAACAGCAGAGATACAGGAGTATCCAACACATATTAACGACAAAGAATGGTAAAAGTAATAAAAGGAAGAGTTATTCTGCAGTTTAAAATGGTAGCTTTATATCAACCATATATTTTAAAATATTTAAATGGAAAATTCAAACTTGGAATTTAATACATAGGAATTTTCAAATAAATATTAAAAAAAAACCTCAAAAGATAATATTCAAAATGCTTTTAAAATTGTTAATCCTAATAATATTTTATTCATAATAAATTTCTTTGCTAAAGTAATATCAGGTGATTATACCGAAGGTCACATAAATACTTAGACATCTCCGAGATTACTTAAAGGTAAATAAAGAAGCAATATTGACGTTACC
>SEYY01005440.1:197500-200000 GCA_009176605.1 Armadillidium nasatum
AATTGTAATAAACATGTCATAACATGTTAATATTCGTTTAAAGAAACCTATTCCTTAAATCCATAATGTGTCACAATTTGAAAGAACAAAATTTTATTTTCTTCATTATTTTCAGTTTTTCATTTCATCATCATTCATTAATCATTTTTTTTTTCATTCATATTTCATTTAGCAGAATTCCTATTTATCATTTTTATCTTTTCAAGCTCCTTAATCCTTTCAATTTCAAATATTCACGTACGGTTTGTGTAAGAAATTCTCATCTTTTGATTTTTTATTCCATAAAAAATTAATTTTTCCTATTATAAAGTTCACATTTATTAACACTGCAAAAGTTGTCCTAAAGAATCGTTGGGACAATGGGAAAATATGTAGCAATAAAATTTTCAATAGAAAGAAGACATGTTTAGCATAGGAAAGTAGCTTTACAGATTTATTTTCGAATAAGAAATATATATATATATATATATATATATAATATATATATATATATATATATATATATATATATATATATATATATATATATATATATATATATATATATATACATATATATCAGCAATTGATTTGTTCCTAGGGAACCGCAATTTGATAAGGAACAAGAAGACGAACAACGGTGATGAAAGCCTTTTAATTTGGATTGGACGTTTCGGGTTTGACTTTACCCATCATCAGCAAAAATTAAAATTCTGGGACAAATAAATACAATTATTATATTAGAACAAAAAAAAATATTAAAAAATAAGTGAAAACACAGTAAAACACAACTCACAATAACAAGCAACGAAAAATTAAATATTATTTTAATTATTGTCATTATTTTTATTGTCATTATTTTAATCATTGTCATTATTTTAATTATTGTCATCATTTTAACTGTCATTATTTTAATTTTTGTCATTATTTTAATCATTGTCATTATTTTAATCATTATTGTCATTATTTTATTTATTATTGTCACTATTTTAATTATTATTGTCATTATTTTAATTGCCATTATTTTAATTATTATTGTCATTTTTATCATTATTATTGTCATTTTTATCATTATTATCGTTATTGTTATGATTATTGTTATTACTATTATTATTACTGATGACTTTATATTTCACCAACCAACTACATATTTTATACTCTTAACTTTGTCATCTGTATTTTTATTTCACATTGTTTTTAAACCTTCTCGGATGTAGTCGCTTTAATTTTTCGTTGCTTGTTATTGTGAGTTGTGTTTTACTGTGTTTCACTTATTTTTTAATATTTTTAGCATTTTTTTTTTTGTTCTAATATAATAATTGTATTTATTTGTCCCAGAATTTTAATTTTTGCTGATGATGGGTAAAGTCAAACCCGAAACGTCCAATCCAAATTAAAATGCTTTCATCACCGTTGTTCGTCTTCTTGTTCCTTATATATATATATATATATATATATATATATATATATATATATATATATATATATATATATATATATATATATATATATATATATATATATATATATATATATATATAAATATATATCCTCTGGTGAACAACAGCCAGAGGCTTACTGATTTCCACCAGCTTTGGAGGAATATAGGAAATCTAGTCGTTAATGGCCGACATGTCCCGATACACTGAGCTTAAAAGTGTGCAAGTCAAAAGAAGTTGGGAAAACAGATAAAAGGAGTGTGTTCCAGACTTTACCAGTACAGTACAAAAATTTCTAAAGAAAGACCACGAAGGAAATCAGAGAGATCGTCACAGAGAGAAGGATAGATTCCGAAAGAGGGAAGTTTAGAAATCAAAGCCTTGTGACAGACTCTACTAAAGGCTTTCGATATGTCTAGAGCCACAGCGAAAGATTAACCGTAACAACGAAGAGCGTAGGACTAAAAATCAGAAGAAGGGAAAGAAAATCACCAGTTGAGGTTTTTTTGTGAAAACCAAACTGGCAATCAGAGAAAAGATTAGAAGAATTGAGGTGTTTCCTAATATTCCTATTAAGGATAGATTCAAAAACTTTAGAAAGAACAGAAGTTAAAGAAATAGAACGATAGTTAGAGGATTGAGAGGAATCCCCTATTTTTGACAAAGGCTGAATGAGCGCACGTTTCCAGCAAGGAGGAAAGGTCAAAGAAGAGAGACAGAGACGAAATAGTTTACTAAGGGAGGATGCAATCTCAAAAGCACAAGTTTAGAGAACCAAAGGAGGAATATCAACAGAATCATACTCCTTCATAGTGTTAAGTTCAGAGAGAGCAGAAATGATATCTTTCGATGAAATTACAATTTTATTCATAATTGAGCTGGAGGGGGTTGAAGGAGGAGGAATAGTTCGAAATCGTCTATAGTAGAGATATGGGCAAAAGTTTTAGCAAAAAGTTCATCTTTATTTGAAGGTAAATCGGCTGTTGTGCCATCAGAAGATGCTAGAGAAGGGAAAGAGGAAGAAGCAAATTTAGAGTTGACATTTTTCCCAAAATGCCAGAAAAAGCTGGAGGAAGATGATC
>SEYY01005440.1:212500-217500 GCA_009176605.1 Armadillidium nasatum
TATATATATATATATATATATATATATATATATATATATATATATATATATATATATATATATATAATATATATATATATATATATATATATATATATATATATATATATATATATATATATATATATATATATATATATATATATATATATATATATATATATATATATATATATATATATATATATATATATATATATATATATATATATAATTCAGTAGTTTTTAATTACTTTATCACCACTCACTGGTCGGAGTTTACGGGAGGCGGAGTTCCAAATTAGGCATATATCCGTGTGTCATGTATTTGCATACTGTAGAGTAAGCTCAAACGTAGAAATCCTACCATAGTAGCATTACTTATCTATTATATCGTTTATTTATTACTTCTATGAAGAATAAATTAGCACGAGTTGTATATATATATATATATATATATATATATATATATATATATATATATATATATATATATATATATATATATATATATATATATACATATAACTGCTCGGGGAATCGAACCTGGGCCCAAAAGATGGAAGTCCATGGTGCTAACCGTTACACCACCGATGGTTCAAAAGGAAATCATTCGGAACTTCTACTGACTTATCGCCTAGTGAAAAGCTCTCGAAGACCTCCCCGACCACAGTTATATGTAATATACATATTAATTCCACGGATAATAGTGGATATTAAGTAATATATATATATATATATATATATATATATATATATATATATATATATATATATATATATATATATATATATATATATATATATATATATATATATATATATATATATATATATATATATATATATATGAAACATTCGAAACACTACTATTCTTATTCAGTTTTTTTTTTTTTTTTACATTCATTTTCCGATAAACAAAAAAACTTTCGTTTGAAGTACAATTTACGAAATGTAAAAAAGGTAATGAATTAATCGCCTTATATCATTAAATTGAATGTTCTTTTTCCATTTCTAAAAAAGTTTTCAATTGCTGTGCTCTCTCAATATATGTATATATATATATATATATATATATATATATATATATATATATATATATATATATATATATATATATATATATATATATATATATATATATATATATATACAATGGATACTGTTCTTCTGAACTCTCTCGTCGCATGCTTCCTCCATTGAGAAGGGTTCGTACGACTCGTCTTTTTACACACTCATCCTTTCTCTATCCAACTCTCTGACTCCAGACTTAACAGCTATGCTCAATCTTACATGTACTCTAGTCAGGAACACACTCCCTTCATCTATTTTTCCAATTTCCTATGACTTACACACCTTCAAACGATGTGTATCACGTCATGTCGGCCTTTAATTTGACCTGGTTTCCGCTTTCCCTCTAACTTTGGTGGAAATTTTTGTAGGCCTCTAGCCTTTACCCAACAAAGGTGAAATATAATATATATATATATATATATATATATATATATATATATATATATATATATATATATATATATATATATATATATATATATATATATATATATATATATATATATATATATATATATATATATATATATATATATATATATATATATATATATATATATATATATATATATATATATATATATATATATATATATATATATATATATATATATATATATATATATATATATATATATATATATATCTTTTTTTTTTTACAGAAACGCCACGACTCACGGGCAGAGCCCTTTTCAAGGAGGGGGAACACACAAAGTGAAGAAAACTCACTCAAACACACACCTAGCGCACATCTCTCAGGTGGGCACAGACTGAAACCTTGAAGAGTGGAAGATTAAATACAGGAGGAAAAATAGATGAAGGTAGAGAGTTCCACAGAATAGAGGTGTCTGGAAAGAAGGAGGCACCACAACGGGCTAGCCTGGGGTTTCCTACATCAACACAAAATTCGTGTGAAAGCAGGGCACCCCTTGTGCAACGAGGACGACGCAACGGTGGAGGAATGCGGGAGGCCAATTCCCTCGAGCACCTGCCATTGTAGTACCTATAGAAAAGGGTTAGTGCGCTATATTTATATCGTATATATAGTGGATCATAGAAAGTTTGAAAGTACTGTAGGTATATATATATATATATATATATATATATATATATATATATATATATATATATATATATATATATATATATATATTTATATATATAATAGCAAAAAATGTGTTCAGTAGCATTCTATAATTGGATTACATCAAATTGCAGCATGATAAGAAAGCGAAAATATAAAAATATATTCAATTAATAATTACATGACTTCTACGTTTCGACATTAAGATGCCATTATCAAGAAGCTGTAAAAAAATATAAATAGGAAAACAAAATAAAAAAGTTAATTATAATAACGATATAATAACAACGGCAATAACAAGAACTAAATGAATGACAATGAAGAGGACAAAGGCGATGATTAATAATAATAATAATAATAATAATAATAATAATAATAATAATAATAATAATAATAATAATAATAATAATAATAATAATAATAATAATAATGATAATAATAATAATAAAAATAATGATAATAATAATGATAATAATAATAATAATAATAACCTATAAAAAAAAAGTAAACAATTAATTTAAAAAGTATATTAAATTTAAATTCAAACACCATGAAAGCTGAAGATGAAATAAGACAATATGATTAAACACAAGTGAAAGGACATAGGGTTGGAAAAGACAGTAAGTACGAACACACTCACACTACCATAAAAACAAACACTCATAACTGTACATACATACATAGGCATGCATATAAAGGACGCACATACACATGAATACATAGATATATATTCATATGTACTCACTCAACATATACATGCATACCTTCATGCATACATACATAGATACATATATACATAGATACATACATACATACATGCGTGCGTACGTACTTGCGAACATATAGACATGCATATACATACATACACACATATATATATATACAACAGATACATATATATACATAAATATACACATACACAGCATGCATAAACGCATACATACATATGCTCATGATGCATACGCACATATACATATATACACAAATATACAGACATACATAAACATTTAGATGCACATGAACACATATACCCAACCATACACACACACACACACACACACATATATATATATATATATATATATATATATATATATATATATATATATATATATATATATATATATATATATATATATATATATATATATATGCACACATATATAAATATACATACACACATACATGTGCACATGCACACATATATATATATATATATATATATATATATATATATATATATATATATATATATATATATATATATATATATATATATATATATATATATATATATATATTCATATATATTTATATGCCCTTCATTACTCATATTTCAATTTGAAAGCACCCTTTCCAACAGCAGTTAATATACAGACGCAAGCAACTAACCTCTGATCTATCTCGTATTTCAAATAGAGACTGAGAAAACTTGGTCGTTTTCACTTTTCAATGCCTCCAAAACTCATTTCTTCCATTTCTCTACTCGACACAACCTTCCGCACAACTATTATATCTTCGAAGACAAAACTCAAACTTTCATCTCTCCTTAATATTCTAGATATTTCTTTTTCTCGTGATTTTTCTTGGAAATATATATATATATATATATATATATATATATATATATATATATATATATATATATATATATATATATATATATATATATATATATATATGTGCGTGCGTGTGTGTGTGTGTGTGTGTGTGTGTGTGTGTAAAACTGCAAGTAAAGATATTCTAAAGATCAAGATAGCAGTCAATAAGTAGTTGGAAACATTCACAAAAAAAGTAGGTGTAACTTGATTAAAATTTATATACATGGAAACACGATGCTAAAACTGTAAAATGGTTCACATAACAAAAATAAAAATAAAAATAAAAAAGAGAAAGAAGCAAAATAAAAGGTAATGTCTGTAAAATGGAGAAGCACACAGGAAAATAAAAGGAAGATGCAGGAAGATATATTACAGCTGAAGAGGATAGTAAAACGAAAGAATTTAAGTTAAAATGTGGAACATAAATACATTTTATACTTTATATTGTAAATGAGACTGAGGAAAAAAATTTAAAAGAAGGAGAAAAAAGTAGTTTTTAAATTCCTTTCTAAGATATTTGAGGCTTGAGTGATGATACGAATACGAGATGTGTAGCTATTATGAAAGAGAAAGGAAATATAAAAATGGAGTGATACTAAACTTAAAGGTATAAGAGAAACATGGTTTAGTAGCTATATATGCCTACAAAGGAAGAGTTTCTTAGGTGAGTGAGAAAATTGAGGCTAGAGAAGGTATTGCGATGATCATGAAATATGGATTATAGGAATTTGTGTAAGAAAGTAAAATTAATTATTTCAGATTTAATGTGGACAAAGATGAAATCAAGGAATGAGAATTGTATGTGCCAGTTTAAATAAATGACAATGCATAATAAACAGCTTAGATTTTTTAATTTATTTATTTATTTATTTATATATTTATTTTTGATAAACTGAATGAAAATTTCGATAGTTTCATTAGTAATAATAAAGTGTGTTTGTAAAAGGACTTAAATGCAAGAGTATGAGACGTAGAAATGAGAGAAGTAGAAGTTATAGTGGATGGTAGAAAATGAAGAAAAATTGCTGGAATTATGGACTGCTAGAGAGATCAAACAAAAATCCTTGAGGTATTTCTGAATACTATTTGATAGAAGCAATTTATGGAAGAAAAGGTAATAATTTGGACGTAATATAGAAGTTGAAAGAATTGATAGATTAGAAAACGAAAAATATTCAACATCAAAAAAGAAAAGTTATCAGCAGAAACAAGGAAACAAATGAAATAGCGAAAGCTATTTACTTCCAAACGTTGACAGAGAA
>SEYY01005440.1:260000-262794 GCA_009176605.1 Armadillidium nasatum
TGGCACTCATATTCAAACGTTGGCTGCAAAGCAATCTCTCTCTCTCTCCACATTCTGGCTTCTGTATCTTAAAATTATCTATTATAAACTGATAAAAGCAAACTTGCATACATACATATATTTACAATAAAAAGAAACAAATTTTTGTCCCATTTTTCCTTATATATATATATATATATATATATATTATAATATATTATATAATATATATATATATATATATATATATATATATATATATAATATATATATGTAATTTAAATAGTTACCCAAAAATATAAATAACGTTTTCTTTAATCAAAAATATTTTAAAGTGTTAACTTGTGAATTGTGTTCATTTTGTTTTAAAATAAGAAACCAACAGTCAAACCCTTGTGATAATTAAAAATAAAGTTTCTTTTTGTAATAAAAAAATTATAAATATATAAAAAAATAACTATAATTAAAAAATAAAACATATAAAATATAGTGTAAATTGTAAAATATTAACATAACAAAATATTAATTGACTAGACCTTTCTAGATTAATTCTCCCGCCAAAACTATTTTACTGCCAAATTTGAATTAAGGTAAAACCATTATGAGAGACTATTATAAAATATAAAATATGTTTCTTTTACATATTATATTATATTATATTCAAATAAAATGTATGTTATAAATTTTAATATAATTATTTTAATATAATATTTAAATTTATATAAACAATATTTAACATTAATAAATAAATTTTATATGTTATTTCATTATGAATTTGTTAAACTTTAATAATAGTAACGTTGTAACAATTTTTGTTAAAATTAGGGATAAAATAAATAAAGTGGAAAACTCCTACTTTTCTTACACCTTCCCAAATACTGAGATAATTTCAGAAGGCAAGAATAGTAGTAACCTTTCCCTTTATTCCGAGGAGCTGAAGAAGAATCCGCCTCTAAGCCAAGCTGCCCAAGAAGAAGACGTTCCAAGCAGAAGCCCCAAGAAGAAGACGTCACAAGCAGAAGCCCTAAAGAACAGTCCCAAGCAGAAGTCCCAAAGAAGCTGCCTTAGAAGAAGTTCCAACGCCTCTGCTACAAAAAGGACACCCAGTTTGGCAACCATTTGCCCTCGACTGTGGTTCCTCTTTGGAGTAGCCCTCCACCTGAGGCTACAGACGTTCCACGGAACTGAAGAGAAGTGGTGGCTACCACACGCTACCAGTCGGTATTCCACAAGGGGACTTAGAAACACCCAGCCTCCTGATCTATCCCCCTTCGCTACAAAAAGTGTAGTGACCTCCTGGACCATACATTGGTCACCACGAGATAGTTGGTCACTATTATAAGATATATATATATATATAAATATATATATTATATAATATATATATATATATTATATGAAAATCAAACTTTAATTAATTTAATGAAAACTTAAAACAAAAATTTCCAATCCATTTTATATTAAAATTATGTTCGAATTAAATTTCACGTTTTAAGAATTATTTCCATGGAAAACTTCAATTAAAACTATTAAAAGATTAAATAAAACGAACTCGTCTCTCTGCTTGCTGTTCTTTCCGGTTCAGTTCTGTTCTATTCTGTTTTGATCTTCTTTGTTTCATTCTGTTTGTTCTGTTCTGCTTTCTTTTGATCTATTCTGATTTTTTCGTTCTGCTTTTCTCATTTCTTCTCTGTTTTATTCATCTATTTTATTCTGATCTGCTCTGTTCTGTTTTATCCTTGTTCTATTCTGATTTTCTCGTTCTGTTTATTTCTATTCTATTCAATTTTGGTTCTGTTTTATTCTGTCTTGATCTTTCCTGTTACTTTTTTTCTATTATGTCCTGTTCTGTAGTGATATTTTAATTCTTTGTTATTTTGATCTTTTCTTTGAACAGATATGTCTTGTACTGTTATGTTAAATTAACTTCTACTTAATCATCTGGCACCAGAAAGGTTTTAATCTGTTCTGATATTTTTGTTCTTTGTGTATGTTTACATTACGTTCTTTTCTTTTTTTTTTTTTTGTTCAGTTTGTTCAGTTTTGTTATTTTCTGTTATATTTATGATGTGGCTCAAACGGTAGAGTGATTTGCTAACGTGCTTGAGGGCCCCGGTTCGATCCCACTTGGGGATCCTAGGTATATACTACCTAGAAAAGTTCCTCTCCTCGAATAAGGCAATGCCCGTGAGATGTGAACTTTTAATAAAAATTTAAAAAAAAAAAACAGCTTTCCTCAACCTTTTAAGCTCCTTGAACCCCCAAAAAGCTAAAACATAAGGACAAATAGCCTCATTATCCCCTAATTACCTTTTATACCAGGAAGGAATAAAATTCAAATTTATCGTACAGTTGATTAATAAATTTAAATATTCTGAACAATTATTTTTAGGAAAACAAATTAATTTCAGTTGAAGATTTTTAATATTTATTTGAAAGAATATAAAAAAGTAAGAATTAAATTCAGATTCATCTTTGATTACATTAGATTGAAAGCAAAGACTATAATAGAATATAACAAGTCTCAGTTGAACATTAAGTATTTTATTATTTTGTGACCCACTGCGAACTCCTTATTTGTAATCACAACCCCATTGGTGTTCGTGACCCTCCCAGGTTGAAAAACGCAGGCGTAGCTATAAAAAGAAATAGTCTTTTTAACATATTACTAAAGATTTCCAAAATAGAACACTCTTCCATTTTCTATTTCATCCCCAGTTCCTGATCTAATTGCATTCAATTTAAAAAAGCACGTCGGCCCTTAACTATTACAAAGTATCTCCGTCTATGTTCCATTTGAGGAAGACATAATATA
>SEYY01005441.1:0-2500 GCA_009176605.1 Armadillidium nasatum
TTATAACTCAATTTCAAGCAAACCAGCAGTGAGCGTGCTCAAGGTTTTCCTGCTAAAGTAATCATTCAGTTTTTTCGGGAAGGGACTCGGAACCTCTAAGCATTCCAACTTCGGTCTTTATACAAACATTGATAAGTAGTATGTAAAACCCGGAGCGAGCGAAGCGAGCGAGTATGAGAACATTCCCTCATTTTAGCGAGCGCAGCGAGCGAAAATGAGGGGATGTTCTCGTACCCGGGTTTTACATACTACTTATATATATATATATATATATATATATATATATATATATATTATAAATATATATTTTATTATTTTATTATATAATATATTTATATTTTTTAAATAATTAAAAACAGATAAATTGTGTTAGATTTTATATATATATATATATATATATATATATATTATATATATATATATATATATATATATATATATATATATATATATATATATATATATATATTCTCACTTAAAATTAATTACATTTGTTAAGCTTTAAATTTTTCCTACTGAAGTATGGAAAATATCTGATATTGTAATTTTTTTTTTTTTTTTAAAACTTAAATTTAAAAGTCACTCTTTGAATTTTTCCTTAAAAAATTTTGAAATTTTAAAAAAAAAAAGGAATTTTCAAAAATAAATATTTTAAGATTTTTATCAGTTCATTAATTTAGGAAATAATTAAATTTTTTTTTTTTTTTATTTATATGTTTTGAATTTCGTTATTTCGGATTTGTTTATTTATGTGATTATTTTTCAGTTGTGATTGAAATTTTAATATCAAAATTAGCCTTTATAGTATACAATACTTTAAAAAATATGTTTATTTATTTATTTTTTATTTAATTATATAACACAGATTTAATGTAATTTTGAAAAAAATTTAATTATCTGATATATGTTTTTGATTAAAAAAATCTTTGAGGACAAGATTTAACTCTTTTTTTTTTTGTTAAGGAAAGAGAGAGAGAGAGAGAGAGAGAGAGAGAGAGAGAGAGAGAGAGAGAGAGAGAGAGAGAGAGAGAGAGAGAGAGAGAGAGAGAGAGAGAGAGACTGAAATCGTAAATGATCAATTTCATTTTATTTTTTTAATTATGAAAAACGATCTAAAAGGTCCAGGGTTCGAGGCCTTGTCGATGTCGAAATATTCGGTCAGATCTCTCTTGCGATTAACCCCGCCCACTTATGCGTAATAAGTATATTAGCGGAATTCTTGCTGTAGGTGGAATCAAAATTGGAATCCGAGATAGGCCTGGCCAACAAGCGGATGTTTGCCGCCGGAACATGAATTCCTTGGTTCATCCTCGAATGAACCTACTGAAGAGGGCTAATAACCCTTCCTGGGGCGGATTATGATTTTGATTTTATCGAAGACCACAATGTATTCACTAAAGAAACATGAATAAGAACCATCGACATGGTTAAGTTTGTCTTTGTATATTTTTTATTTTTTTTTTTTTTTTTTTTTTTTTGTGATTTTATGATTGATTTTCGTTTCGATCACCCTACAACAGTTGTTTGTCAATAAATTTCTTAATAGTTTTGTTCTTACATTGCAAAATTGTCATAGCAAACGGCTGAGACTAGTGGCTAAAATGTCACAACAAATTTTTTCTGTTATTGTCTTATTAGAAAATAAATCGGTAAAGCGACTTTCTAATGCTTGACATGTCTTTTCTCTATTGAAAATTTGGCTGTGACACTTTTGCTACTTGTCCCAACGATTCGTTAGGAAATTTTTGCAATGTATATGCTATGTTTTATTCCCTTATCTGTCTTTGTGATTAATAACCTTCTATATATTATTTCATCATTATTTACTCTTATGTCGATGATTCATTCATTCATGGAGCTTCATCTTGAAAAGCATCTTTCGAAACAGTAAATAGCAGATGCAAGGAGAGTGACCTTTAAACCGTCAACATTGATATGGTATGGTGAGGGAAATCATGGTCCTTTTCAAGGTATCAGAAACTTAATTCATTTGTCTTTTTATTTTCGACGTCATCTACCACACAACTCCTACAATATCTTAAAAAAAATACAAAGTAACTTTTTTTTTTCTTTAATTTTCTGTTTTCGTTGATTAGTCTTAGAAGAACCACATTGTTTCCCCTATACAAAATGAGCTTCTAAAAGATTGAGTGTTCTAAGGAACCTCCACAAGGTCTCACCAAGCATCCTAGTTGTTTACTCTAGGCCTCTAGGGTTTCATTCTTCCTTATACCTAGTATAGAAATCTTTGATGGTTCCACTCATTTAGTTTTTCTTGAAAGGATGGAGTCTGGCTCCTTTTGTCACATTTACTTTCTCTCTCACTCTCTACTCTTTATTTCTCTCACAAATGCCTTTCTAGAAGTCGAAAGGGTTTATAGCAAGTGACATAAAAATAGGAAAAATGCTTGGCATTTCTATTTGTTAAAAGATTACAAACATCACATATATTCTTAGAAAACTTAACATTTACAGGAAAAATGTAAATTCAGGTTATCGT
>SEYY01005441.1:7500-10000 GCA_009176605.1 Armadillidium nasatum
AGATAAGGAGATATGATATAAAAAGTTTCCATTTGACTTTCATTGAAATATATATATATATATATATATATATATATATATATATATATATATATATATATATATATATATATATATATATATATATATATATATATATATATATATATATATATATATATATATATATATATATATATATATATATATATATATATATATATATATATATATATATATATATATATATATATATATATATATATATATATATATATATATATATATATATATATATATATATATATATATATATATATATATATATATATATATATATATATATATATATATATATATATATATATATATATATATATATAGATATGATAGATAGATAGATAGATAGGTAGAATGACATGTTGATAGAAGAATAATATGACCATTAGTTTCTCCTGTATAATGCTGAATTAAACTATATAATACTTATAATAACTATAACCATAACTTTTAATACTACCTAATACTATATAATACTATATACATTTTGAGCACATTTCAAAACTAAGATTTATTATGAAAGCTTTCAATAAATCGTACTTTAATTGCAACTTTAAAGCGTAGCTAGATATCAGAGCAGGATATCGAAACTGAATCCGGATACCGGAACCGAAGCCGGATATCGAAACCGAAGCCGGATATCGAAACCGAAGCTGGATATCGGAACCGGAGTCAATGACCTTATATTGCTAAATCTTACCTTACAAATATATATCATATTTTTAAAATTAATGAATCCTAAATCCAATTAAGTGTTTGTAAAAAAAAATAAAAAACAAAAAATAAAAAAAAAATTAAAAAAAATCGGAGAAGAAAATAAAATATTTGAATTCCTTTTCCAGGAAATGCTAAATTGCGTCTATTCACTGTTTGGATTTCTTTATTGTATCTCAATAAATAATATCAAATTCCTTAATCTTTGCAAGGAGTTTCTAGGAACATGGATTTTAAATATTGATATATATATATATATATATATATATATATATATATATATATATATATATATATATATATATATATATATATATATATATATATATATATATCTACTCCTGCTAATGAGGATTCGAACCCTGACCTCTAAGATGGTAAGACATTGCGCTTAACCACTACACCACTGATGGTACAAAAGGAATCACGTTGGAACTGCTACTGGTCAACCGTCATGTACAGCAACTCCAAAGGACTCATCCTACCACACTCGGGCGTAGGGTTAACAGGTCAGTTCTATCCTCGGAACCACAGGTCAATAATTAAATAAACCGTGGAATATAATTTGTATTATCCACTCCTGCTAATGAGTACATGGCGGTTGACCAGTAGCAGTTCCAACGTAATTCTTTTTGTACCATCAGTGGTGTAGTGGTTAAGCGCAATGTCTTACCATTTTAGAGGTCAGGGTTCGAATCCTCATTAGCAGGAGTAGATAATACAAATTATATTCCACGGTTTATGTGGTAATTATATTTAATTTTATATATATATATATATATATATATATATATATATATATATATATATATATATATATATATATATATATATATATATATATATATATATATATATATATATATATATATATATATATATATATATATATATATATATATATATATATATATATATATATATTTATTTACCATTCACCTTTCCCACTCTCGTGGGATGGGGCCCGTCACAGTTCGCTCTCACACACACACGCACACATCCACTCTCTATCTCCCCTCCCCCCTCACCACTGCCCTCCATCTCACTCTGTCCTCCACTACTCTCCTACCTTCGTCCCCATTCAAACCTCTTCCCTCCAATATCTCCCTCACCCCATCCATCCACCTCCACCTCGGCCTTCCCCTCCCCCTTCCTCCCTCTATCTCGGATCCCATCACTCTACCCACTATCCAATTCTCATTCATTCTACACATATGCCCAAACCATCTTAATACACCCTCTTCCGCTCTATGCATTATTCCCCTCTTCCATCCACACATCTCTCTTATTCTTTCGTTTCTGATTCTATCTACCCTCCTTAACTCACATATATCGATCAATCCTTTCATCTCAAAAACTTCTAATCTTTTCCTAATCTGAGCATTCATCACCCATGTCTCACACCCATACATTGCAGATGGTAGACACATACTCTCAAACATTCTTACCTTAATTTCCTTTGATATTCGTCCCTTCTTCCAAACTTCTCTCAGTCCCCCATCACTTTCATTCCCTCCGTCACTCTATTCTTTATTTCCCCATCCATCCCTCCTTTTCCCTCCACTAACATTCCCAGATATTTAAACTCTTCTACCTCCTCAAATTTCTCTCCTCCCACCTCGACACCCTCCCATTCCTCCCCTCTATCCTTAATCCCTTCGACGCACATTCCCTAACAAACTCCTTCACCAACATTCTCAATTTCTCCCCAGATTCCGCAACTAACACCGCATCATCCGAAAAAAAC
>SEYY01005441.1:45000-47500 GCA_009176605.1 Armadillidium nasatum
CTTTCAATAGACGAGGATCTACCTTCTTCATTAATTAATTAATGAGATAATGGCGCATTCATTTTCTTACGAGAGAAATGTCAAACCTTATTACAGTTATAACAATTAAAAGAAATATCATTATAAATATATTTAAAATATGGTTCATATATTATAGATTCTACTTAAAACACTACTAATGAAATTACTATTACTACTATTATTGCAACTAATACTACTACTACTAGTACTAATAATAATGAAAATGTTAATAATAATTTTTATTATTAGCAATTAATATATAATATTTATATATTATATATATATATATATATTATATATATATATATATATATATATATATAATATATATATATATATATATGTATATATATATATAACTACACGAGTTACTGTCTAAGACTATTTCACAAATAAACTTTGATCTATGGACTTCTGAATATCAATCAATTATTTTTGGAATATATTACAAACTAAATTTAATTTTCAAAAATATTAAATTGAAGATTCGAAGTTGGAGAACAAAGGCAAAATCAGATATCTTCTTTCTTTTTATTTATCGTTTTTTTCTTTAATATTCGTATTCAGACTTCAAAATCTTCGATATTCAAAAATTGAAATGACGATTTTTGAATTGGAATTCCGAGTACCTTCACTATGAATTTTTTATTTTATTTTAAAGTTCGAAACTCTCGAACATTTTTCTAATTGAAGAGGAAATTTTCTCTAGAATGATAATAATTCTAATAATAATAGTAAATATAATGATTATAATTATAATAGTAACAATAATACTACTACTAATAAAATAATAATAATGGTAAAAATAAAAATAATTATAATAAAATAAAAATGAATATAATAATATAATAATAATAATAATAAAATAAATAATAATAATAAAATATAATAAAATAATAATAATAATAAATAATAAATAATAATAATAATAATAATAATAATAATAATAATAATAATAATAATAATAATAATAATAATAATAATAAATAATAATAATAATAATAATAATAATAATAATAATAATAATAATAATAATAATAATAATAATAATAATAA
Organism: Armadillidium nasatum; assembly: GCA_009176605.1. Taxonomy (NCBI): domain Eukaryota; kingdom Metazoa; phylum Arthropoda; class Malacostraca; order Isopoda; family Armadillidiidae; genus Armadillidium; species Armadillidium nasatum. Next base: position 46,078 of record SEYY01005441.1, read on the forward strand.
TAATAATAATAATAATAATAATTATAATAATAATAATGATAATAATAATAATTATAATAATAACAATAATAACATTTCACTTCAAACAAGCGAGTCAATAGCTCTATTGTTATGGTACCTTAACTTGCATTTTTATAATCAAAATGTAGTCTAAGGAGACTGTTCATTTCGTTGATTTGTGAAAGAAAGTTTGGATTCCTCATAAAATACAAATATCATTGGCCAATATGTTACTTGAACTATGTTATAAATGAATATATCGTGGGCTTACAAGGAAAAGGTATTAAGTTCAAAAAAAGTGCTTTTGAGATAAATCAATTTTAAAGTTTGAAAACATTCTGTGTGTAATGGACTTAAGAATTTGTGACGATTTTATTGCTAAGGAATTATAAGGGGTAGGATTTAGTTCGCTTTTCCTGTGTATAGAGCAAAATTTTTAGTACTTAACTACAATTAATAACTCATTTATTTTTTTTTTTTGGACTTAATACCTTTTCCTTGTAAGCCCACGGTATGAACAATATGTCAAGCAGTGCGTAAAATAAAATTGAGGGACGAAGTTTGCTATATTTTCTTTGAAATCTTTTACTATGGAAGACCTAAGTCTCATTATGAGTCTGTAGCGCTAAATGATTTTCCAAATTGAATGGATTTTAACAACTATTCGCAGTTATGCTCAATACTTGTTGTATATTGGTCTTCTACAAATTAAAATTCTTAGGAATTTTCTTTTATTTCTAGAAAGATATATTTTTTGTATATATATATATATATATATAATATATATATATATATATATATATATATATATATATATATATATATATATATATATATATATATATATATATATATATATATATATATATATATATATATATATATATATATATATATATATATATTATATATATATATATATATATATATATATATATATATATATATATATATATATATATATATATATATATATATATATATATATATATATATATATATATATATATATATATATATATATATATATATATATATATATATATATATATATATATATATATATATATATATATATATATATATATATATATATATATATATATATATATATATATATATATATATATATATATATATATATATATATATATATATATAATATATATATATATATATATATATATATATATATATATATATATATATATATATATATATATATATATATATATATATATATATATATATATATATATATATATATATATATATATATATATATATATATATATATATATATATATATATATATATATATATATATATATATATATATATATAGTATATATATATATATATATATACGGGAAGGGAATGAACGGAGAAAATTTTTTAGATTTGTCCTTGATTATTACTTGAA
>SEYY01005441.1:70000-72500 GCA_009176605.1 Armadillidium nasatum
CTAATTTTCTTAACCTAAAATTTCAGTGCTTTTGACCTCTTTACAAATTTTAGGAAACCCCGGCCATAACCCCGGCCCCGGCCCCGGCCCCGGCCAAATTTGGGTGACCCCGGCCCCGGTCGGTTCCTAGGTAGCAGTAAACATGAAGTGCGAGTTACATGAACTGGCCGACATGATATTGTGTTACAGTAAGGCTAGAGGAAATGAACGAGAGGGTCGTCTCATCTACGAGCAACGTTATCCTAACAGGAGACATCATGCCTCAATATTGTCACCTCTGTGACTATGAGAACGCACATGCGGTTGCTGTTTGACATCACCAGCCACGGTTTTGCGTGAGCATCTAAACTGAAATTGTTGGCCGATATTTGCTAGGACCTGAATCCTGCCAGCATATTTGACGGGAGCTGCGTATCTAAAGTTCCAACAGACCAAACTACAGGACCTGCTGGACAACTTACCCCTAACGGTGAGCCGAAAACTCTGGTTACGGCATGATGGCGCCCATGCACACTCCTGTATTGATGCGCGATAGCATCTAACCGACAACTTTGGGGAACATTGGATTTTATCACTCGCTCATATATATATTTATATATATATATATATATATATATATATAATATATATATATATATATATATATATATATATAATATATATATATATATATATATATATATATATATATATATATATAATATATATATATATATATATAATATATATATATATATATATATATATATATATATATCGTAAAAAGCCGGTCGGATTTTTCTTTACTGATTTCAAACTTTTTCCTTAATTAAAAATTTTCATATTTTATTTACCCTTCCATTGAATAGCCTGTATAATTTCTTCAGAAATATTTCATAATATTAAATAAGCTACATAATTCTTTTAGAAATATTATATAATTACTACAGAAATATTCAGATTCAATTTCTTATAACACTGTTGGAAAAATTACTATATTAATACAGCAGATGTATTATTATTATTATTATTATTATTATTATTATTATTATTATTATTATTATTATTATTATTATTATTATTATTATTATTATTATTATTATTATTATTATTATTATTATTATAATATTTTTATTTATTTTCGCTCATATTTTTATTTTTAATGTGTGTTATAGATACTTATCAGTTATATATATTCTTCATAAAAATTTGTTCATCTTGAATAATAAATATATTTATTTAATTTGCAATGCAAATAAATATTGAAAATATTTTGCCGAACGAAATTTTTATGATAATTACGTAAAACTTTTAGTAGATAAACACCTTATGTAAACAGGTTCAAAGTTAAACTAAAAATTGTTAAATTTGAAATATTTCTATAATTTTAATATTTAAAGAAATTTCATAAAATTTTTGGAGTTGATACATTTGGACAGGTTACAAAACTTCCATATAGAGTATTTTCTGTATACGTAGCGGTTTTATATTCGTTTGCAATTTGAAATGCTGATTTTGAGAGGTTCTTCAATTAGAAAAGAATTTAATGCATTTAAATATGTGTATTTGGAGTGGTACTTATTAGAAAAGAACTTAATGCATTTAAAAATGTGTATTTTGAGAGGTTCTTATTAGAAAAGAACTTAATGCATTTAAATATGCTTTGAGTGTTTTTATTAGAAAAGAACTTAATGCATTGAAATATGTTTTGAGTGTTCTAATTAGAAAAGAACTTAATGCATTTAAATATGCTTTGAGTGTTCTAATTAGGAAAGAACTTAATGCATTTAAATGTGTGTTTTGAGTGGTTCTAATTAGAACATAATTTAATGCATTTAAATGTGTATCATAAGGGGTTCTAATTAGAAAAGAAATTAATGTACTTAAATGTGTGTTTTGGGTGGTTCTAACTGGAAAAAAAACTTTAATGCATTTAAATATGTGTTTTAAGTGGTTCTAATTAGAAAAGGACTTGATGTTTTTAAATATTTGTTAAGCAAAAATTAAATGATTGTGCCTCCAGTTAACAATAATAAAATTCAAAAATCTCTTAGTGTAGAATTGTTTTCTACATTATCTATCAACAGGTTGGAATTATGAAAATGGTAAATTAGATCCAAATTTTTTTTTCTACTCATTTTGATTTTTTCAAACACACACACACACACACAAACACACACACATATATATATATATATATATATATATATATATATATATATATATATATATATATATATATATATATATATATATATATATATATATATATATATATATATATATATATATATATATATATATATATATATATATATATATATATATATATATATATTATATATATATATATATATATATATATATATATATACAAGATTTTAAAGTTTTACCTCTCAAAGACTATTTTCTATAGAGAAAACTAATGTCTGCTAATGGACTCGAACCAACAGCCTTTAAGATGGTAGGTGTAGCGCGCTAACCATTCTGATACGGCAGCACAAAAGGGAATTGTATTGGA
>SEYY01005442.1:0-30000 GCA_009176605.1 Armadillidium nasatum
AATATTTATCATACAAATTTGTAGAATGTACTTGAAATAAAAGATAAGCATTTCTCCCATTACCAATCTTTATAGTATTACAATTACTTGCACTACAGTTATTAAATTCAGAGGAATTAAAATTATATACATTAGTTATAAAATTCGGTGAAGAACTGAAATGATTCTTTGAGAGGTGATAAGGAGAGGACTGATTGCAGCAGGATTGAGAGGAGAAGACCCGATAGAGTCTTAGCCTCCATTCTTGCTGGTGTATATTTAAATTTATTTTTTTTTGTTCAGTTAAAATCCTTAGTGTTTAACATTGATTACTAAAATGTGTTTCTCATTGCAGAAGTGATATTATAATGAAAGTTAAGACCTAATAATTAAATGTTATTTATCATATTGATCAGTATAACATTGTTTATAATTTCACCTTATTCTTACCAAAAATATCCTGATATCTAAAAACAGTAGTGAACGCAGTGTCGGTGAAGTATGTTCCTAAGATATATTAAGTAAATGAAATATGAATTTAAAATAAACATTGAAAACTATATTATATGCATCAATATGTTAATACTTGTGAACTTTTTACAGGGTTGAAGAACGAACCTTGATACTTACCTGATAGTGTTTTTAGTACTACCGCAATTACAGTGAAGGTAGTGTACAGATTATATAGTAACATATACAAATGATAGAACAATAATGTTTCTAATTGTATAATTATCATTAATACACTTTTAATGTTTTAGATTTGAAAAATTATCCTTGAAGTTGACAAGACAAAAAATCCATAAACCCTTATTGAGACTAGATACACAAATTCATAAGGTATTAGTGTGTTCATAATCATACATAGGAAAAGTGGAAAATTAATTAAATATTTAAGCGGTGTTTTTTTTATGTTAATGTTCTTTTTCTTTATATTTAATTATAGGGTTTAAATTGTGGACTTGTTTATTGATAATTGAAGTTTATACCAATGGTTTGTTGAAAAATTGTCCCAGAAACTCAAAACTTGCCAATCAGAGAGTGGACTTTAAGGTGGAACTAAAATCCCCTTATTGCCAATTAAGTTAAGCCTTTACAGAACTATATATATCATAATTAGTAGTGTCCTTCACTAACCACTTCCTCCTTTCTCCTTCCATAATCTTGATCTTCTTATCTTTGAAATTGCTGGGCGCACAATTTTCAGTAAAAAATTGTTTGTCTGAAAACATTGATAGGAGGTATTGAGTGAGATTAATATAAATTAAGAGAAAAATATTTAATTATAGTATTTAAATGATAATTTGTAAATTAAAAAGATAAAATAGAAAGTACATTTCATTTCTTACCGTGTTTGAAGAAAAACTTAGTTGATAAGAAGCTGGAATAACAATGGTCACTGGTGTGGATGAATGCTGAATTCACTCTTCGCCTTTAAACATACAATCGACTGTCGGGCGGGTCCTTTTTATACCCTGATATCCATTTAACTGATTAAATACTTACTGAAGCCTTGAAACGACAAGAAAATAGAATTCACACATCGTTCAAAGTGTAAGTGTAAAAACAATTTTATTGTATGATTGGGAATGCTTGTTGTATAGTAGTATAGCGAGTTTCTTGCCGAGCGCCAATTACGCTTATACATTTTAAAAATACACTGACCCTTTTGTTTTCAAACTATCAACGTCTCCCCCCAACATACACAAAAATAAATTGGCGCCCGAACAGGGACTCGCTTGATAGTGGGTTGTCAGGGGCGAGTGTGAATACGTGAAACACCGAAGTGACCAAGGGAAGGGGGTTCTTCACCACCTTTTTTATTATTTCTTATAGAAGTAGACCTCAAAAGAAATAACCCATTTATTTTATATAATTCTTTGTATTAATTGTATGTACCGGTGTGCAGAGTAAAAACATTGCTCGGTACACAGGTATATGCCTGTGGTTATTCTTTGTTTTGCAGATTGTGTTCCAGTCCGAGTGATCCTAAAAAGTCTTTCAGAAAGTCAAAATGGCCATGTCTACTTCCATTCCTGATATGGAAATGGATGATTATCCTGGATTCTTTGGACCAGGGCCAACAAAATATAATGGATAGCTCTGGAATTGATCGGAGTGGGGGTACAGAAAATGTTGTCTCTGCGCAGGCAGTACAACAAATAATGAATAATTTAAATACACAAATGGCATCTTTAAATAAAAAGTTGGAGGAAGCAAGAGACTCTCCAGATAGTAGAGACAAAGAGCTAGGTAGTTCCATTAACTAAGAGTGAGGAAAATGTGGAAGGAGTTGATATTTGTCCTAGTGAACGTTCCTTTAATTTCCTTGGAAAATAATGTGATTCATGTCACCACTGAGGGAAATGTTCCTATTTTTCCCAATGTGACTACATTAGAGATTATGGTTCCTACAACCACTACACCAGCTAGATACATGCAAACTGCTACTACCCCAACTCCAGTGACATCCATATATGCTAGACCATTCACGACATTCCGAGCACCAACACCAAATACCATATTCCGACCTCCAATACCAGAAACTAACATTGGACAACAGAGGAACCAAAACAGTGGAAGTAATATTTTTACTGCCAATCAGTTTGACATCATCCAACAGCAAATGTCATTACTTACTCAGACTGTTTCTCTTCTCACTATTTTAGTAAATAATTCCCAAAAACCAAAAATTCTGGAGCCAAAAGTATTCAGTTACGAGAAGGAACATGACCTACATAGATTTCTAGAATACTTTGAAAAATATTGTATGAAAAAGTATCCCCAAAGCCCTGACCAATGGCTCAGGTTATTGGAAAAGTATCTGTCAGGTAAATTTCTAAGACTTTATAATGAAATTATAAAGAATGTAACTGACTATAATATAGCTAAGGGGATATTAATAAAATGGTATCTCCAGGAAGAAAAGAAAAGAAATGAAAATAAACTCAGGGCTTATCACTCTGCTAAAAGGCAAAGTGGGGAAGATGTTCACTTGTTTGCCTTGCGACTTGAACAACTGGCTGAACAAGCTTTCCCAGGTGTAAATATGAAGGAACATGAATCTCTGCGCACAGCTTTCATTCTTAGTCTACCCTATAATGTTCAAAACAAGATCAGAGAATTCATTATACAAAATGAAATGTGTACTCAGACGAGGGTTCCCTGGGATAAATTGGTTCTTTTAGCTGATTCTTATGACCGTGAATTTCATCCCTGGAAGAACATTGAAACTATAGAGAAGAAAGAAGAATCTTCTGTTAATCTATCCAGGGATAATATAGAAGTTATACAAATAGATACTGTAATGCCGCAAGCCACATGGAGTGAGATCTTGAAAGGGTCATCACATCCTAGAGTTGAACGACCAAGGTATCAAAAATCAATAGAAGAGTCAGCAACACTGAAACAACAACCAAATATGACTACACCAAAGACAATGCACAAATCATGCACATATTGTGGACGAACTGGCCACACTGTTGACGAGTGTTATAAGGCCCTTGGTATTTGTAGTTATTGCAAGACCAAGGGACACATTCGAAATGATTGTTGGCATTACACAAAAAACAATTCACCTCCCAGGGGTAATAATAATAATAGAAAATCATCCCTTTGAATGTCCTTTTTGCCAAGGGAATCATCTTGGAATTAATTGTAATTCCAGGAGATCCACCCAATCTAATAAAAATCCTCATAATTCACCTAGGGAGAATAGTTTTATAAACCTTCCTGTCAATAATAATAGTCCTCCTCAAGGAAAGAATAATACTCCCTTACCTCAGCGTATACGGTCAAATAGCCGTACGTTTGAAAATAGTACTTTGTCTCAAGATCCCTGGGTAGCTACTGGTGCGAAACCAAAAACAAAATACATAGAACATTGTAACATGTGTGGAGATTCACATTATGAAGGCAAATGTTTAGGAGATTCGGAAAACTGATCACCTCCGCAGTGAGTAATCTCACTGTGGAGGAATATAAAATTTTGGATCCTCCTATAGTTAAAAACACCACATTGTACGGATTAGGTGAATTTCCACATGAAACAGATTTTCCAGATAATGACAATAAAACCACCGAGGTGAATTGCAATCTTTGCCAAGCGGATGTAGATCCACTTATTATCTATGTATCCTTAGATGCAGGTAACAACTTTGTAGACTCGATGGTTGATACTGGTGCCGGTGTAAGCCTTTTAAATGAGGGAGTGTTATCACACTTATCCCCAGTAGAGCTTAAACCCTCCACAGAAGTTACTGCCATTCGAGGTTTTGGGAGAAAAGAAGCTATCCCTATTAAATTTTTCATAGAAGTTCCCTTAGTTTTTGATAGTGGTTTCACCACAGAACCCATTAAATTTTTCTTAGTACCCAATAGAATACATGACACATAGTGTGATCCTGGGAGCAGTAGCTCTTAAGGACAATAAATTGTTACCAGACATGACATATCGTGAACTTTTACATAGAACACAGGATAACCTAACCAGCGTCGGAAAGGATATCAGCCTAACTATTCCCTTTTACAATTGTATAATACCAGAAACCACGATCATTCCTCCCAACACTTGTAAAATGTTAGCCATAGAAATACCTGATCTAAAACATTATAAAGAGAAATACCACTTAGCAGAATTTTTAGGAGAAAACCATTCAGGTTTGCAGTTCATTCCTGGTGTCTTAGATGTCAGTTTAAATGAAAATATAGTTGCTGTTCTAAATTCTTCAAATAAGGAACAGTGTGTCAGGAAACAGACTTTGATAGGAAAAATTACTAATGTTAGGAGTAAGGATTTAGAAATTAACATAAATCAGGAAACACCTGACATTACATTCACAGATCCAAAAGACTATTGGAATGCAGAAAGGGTAAAAGTCGAATTTGGAATTGGTACTCTGTCGGTATCCACTGACCAGCAAGACAAATTAATTTCAGTTTTGTTAAAGTATCCACATGTGCTTAGCACAGGGGAAAATGATGTGGGATTAGCCCAAAACATAACACATACCATTGAGTTGGAAACAGATAAACCTGTCAGGATTCCAGTTAGGAGATTCCAGGGCCCATTAGCACAAGAAATTGAAAAAGAATGTGCTGATCTTTTGGAAGGAGGTATCATACAATCAAGTAAGTCTCCATACTCAGCACCTGTAGTTCCTGTTAGAAAACCAGATGGTTCATTACGATTGTGTATTGACTACAGGAAACTGAACAGTGTAACAAAGGGAGACTCTTTCCCATTACCTAACTTGATTGATATGATCTACAACATGCATGGGAATACTCTGTTCACTACAATCGATCTTATAAAGGGATACTATCAAATAGCCATGGATGCTGATAGTATTGAGAAGACTGCTTTTTCCACACCGTTCGGCCAGTATGAATATTTAAAAATGCCTTTCGGTGTAAAAAATGGACCTGCTACCTTTCAACGTGGAATGATGATTGCGTTGGCAGGCCTACCATGGAATAAGGTTATGGTTTACCTTGATGATATTATCGTCTTAGGTAAAACCTTTGAAGACCATTTGGATACACTTGAAAGAGTATTAATTGCATTAGGAGCCAACGGGTATAAGTTAAAACCTAAAAAGACTCGAATTTGTAGAACAGAAGTAGAGTTTCTAGGACATAGAATATCTGTAAAAGGAATACAACCTTTGGAAAAGAATCTGAAAGGTGTCCTTGAATTCCCAGTACCCACAACAGTAAAACAATTAAGACAATTTTTGGGTATGGTTAATTTTTACCGTCGACACATCCCAAATTGTTCTCAGATATCACAACCCTTATCCTCTCAGACAGGGGGAAAAACTGTCACCTGGAATGACGCTTGTCAGGATGCTTTTGACACACTAAAAAAAGCATTAATCAGTCCTACAATGTTAGGATTCCCTGATTATTCCCCAGAAGCTTCACCATTGGAGTTATATGTGGATGCGTCAAATGTAGGTGCCGGAGCCTGTCTATCACAGAAACAGCATGATACACAAAAACCCATAGCTTATATTTCTACTACTTTCAGTGGACCGCAGAAAAATTACAGTACCATAGATAAGGAACTTACTGCTTTAAGATGGGCAGTTAAGTCCTTAAAAGCTTTTCTGAAGGGAGTGAAATTTGTTATTTACACTGACCACCAACCTCTGATTTACCTGCAAAACATGAGCATGGTAGACGGACGAGTAGCCCGTACATGGGAAGAACTAAACGATTATAATTTTGAGATTAGACACATTGTAGGGAAATCCAATACAATTGCCGACGCCTTATCAAGATCTCCAGTTCTTCACCAAGAAGCTGGAGAATCAACTGAATATAATCCTACATCCGTAGAATTTGTACCCATGGGGTTTGAACTCATTGAAGTCCCAGGGGGTGGTGATGCGGTCTTTAGGTGCTTTTCCTTGTTCCTTTATGGGGCAATGGATAATCACCTGGAGATACGTGTGGCAGTTGTTGATGAACTCTTAAAGAATATAGGTAGAATATCACCTTCAGGAAAGAAATATTAGGAAAAGAATTAAAGTAATGAAATGTGGAGGACAAGTTCCCATACCTGAAGTTATCGACTCTTTCTGTAACATCTTTAGAACCAGAGTTGAAGTGTATTATGATGATGAAAGACCAATGATTTATGGGTTCCAATTCACTGACAAGATATGCAGACTGAAATGTCTTGGGGGAATCCACTATAATTACTTAAATCCAATAGCAACAAGTGTACACACTACTTTAAATGAAGTCATTATCACCATCAATGAGGTAACTCCCATTTATGATGGTATTGACTTAGCTAACCATAACATTAATGATGTGGATATACTCTCTGAACAAAACACTGATTCGATACTACGTGGTTTGCGGAAGCAGTTGCTATCAAATAATCATGTTTCTGCATGGCCATCTTTATTAAAGATATTTAAACCTTATAGTAAGGAAATCTTCATTGAAAAGGATATGTTGTATCGGCATAACCAATAAACAACACAAACAAATGTTATTATCATTTAATTTATTAGTGTTAGTAGCTTTGAAATTACACTGGAACTTGGGTCATATAGGACGTAATAAAACATTAGATCTTATTTATAAACACTTCTTGGCATCCTAGGACTAATCAGGTTGTATCTGATATAGTCAGGTGTTGTCCAACATGCCAAAAATTAAAAACTCATTCTAGTAAAATAATACCCCCAACATTAAAAATCAATTCACATAATCCTTTTGATTTAGTGGCTATGGACTTATTGCAATTTCCCCCTACTACAAGGTGGATATTAAGTATGTTGTGGTCTTTATAGATCATTGTTCCAAATGGGCTTGTGTGGTACCCATACAGAATAAACAAAGTTCTACAGTAGCTGATGTTCTTGAAGAAAGAATCTTGCCTTTTCTGCCCAAATTACCGAATCGATTGCTGACAGATAATGGGATGGAGTTCATTGCCGAGCCTTTCCAAGTTGTTTTGGAAACATATAACATACAACACATTCGAACTTCCCCATGAGACATATCATTCAATGTTACCCATGCATTGCTTCCGCAAGCCACGTAGTATTGAATCAGTGTTTTGTTCAGAGAGTATATCCACATCATTAATGTTATGGTTAGCTAAGTCAATACCATCATAAATGGGAGTTACCTCATTGATGGTGATAATGACTTCATTTAAAGTAGTGTGTACACTTGTTGCTATTGGATTTAAGTAATTATAGTGGATTCCCCCAAGACATTTCAGTCTGCATATCTTGTCAGTGAATTGGAACCCATAAATCATGGCCTTTCATATCATAATACACTTCAACTCTGTTCTAAAGATGTTACAGAAAGAGTCGATAACTTCAGGTATGCACATTTCATTACTTTATTCTTTTCCTAATATTTCTTTCCTGTGATATCTACCTATATTCTTTAAGAGTTCATCAACAACTGCCACACGTATCTCCAGGTGATTATCCATTGCCCCATAAAGGAACAAGGAAAAGCACCTAAAGACCGCATCACCACCCCCTGGGACTTCAATGAGTTCAAACCCCATGGGTACAAATTCTACGGATGTAGGATTATATTCAGTTGATTCTCCAGCTTCTTGGTGAAGAACTGGAGATCTTGATAAGGCGTCGGCAATTGTATTGGATTTCCCTACAATGTGTCTAATCTCAAAATTATAATCGTTTAGTTCTTCCCATGTACGGGCTACTCGTCCGTCTACCATGCTCATGTTTTGCAGGTAAATCAGAGGTTGGTGGTCAGTGTAAATAACAAATTTCACTCCCTTACAGGAAAGCTTTTAAGGACTTAACTGCCCATCTTAAAGCAGTAAGTTCCTTATCTATGGTACTGTAATTTTTCTGCGGTCCACTGAACGTAGTAGAAATATAAGCTATGGGTTTTTGTGTATCATGCTGTTTCTGTGATAGAACAGGCTCCGGCACCTACATTTGACGCATCCACATATAACTCCAATGGTGAAGCTTCTGGTGAATAATCAGGGAATCCTAACATTGTAGGACTGATTAATGCTTTTTTTAGTGTGTCAAAAGCATCCTGACAAGCGTCATTCCAGGTGACAGTTTTTCCCCCTGTCTGAGAGGATAAGGGTTGTGATATCTGAGAACAATTTGGGATGTGTCGACGGTAAAAATTAACCATACCCAGAAATTGTCTTAATTGTTTTACTGTTGTGGGTACTGGGAATTCAAGGACACCCTTTAGATTTTTTTCCAAAGGTTGTATTCCTTTTAAAGATATTCTATGTCCTAGGAACTCTACTTCTGTTCTACAAATTCGAGTCTTTTTAGGTTTTAACTTATACCCTTATACCCTGGAATCTCCTAATGCAATTAATACTCTTTCAAGTGTATCCAAATGGTCTTCAAAGGTTTTACCTAAGACGATAATATCATCAAGGTAAACCATAACCTTATTCCATGGTAGGCCTGCCAACGCAATCATCATTCCACGTTGAAAGGTAGCAGGTCCATTTTTTACACCGAAAGGCATTTTTAAATATTCATACTGGCCGAACGGTGTGGAAAAAGCAGTCTTCTCAATACTATCAGCATCCATGGCTATTTGATAGTATCCCTTTATAAGATCGATTGTAGTGAACAGAGTATTCCCATGCATGTTGTAGATCATATCAATCAAGTTAGGTAATGGGAAAGAGTCTCCCTTTGTTACACTGTTCAGTTTCCTGTAGTCAATACACAATCGTAATGAACCATCTGGTTTTCTAACAGGAACTACAGGTGCTGAATATGGAGACTTACTCGATTATATGATACCTCCTTCCAAAAGATCAGCACATTCTTTTTCAATTTCTTGTGCTAATGGGCCCTGGAATCTCCCAACTGGAATCCTGACAGGTTTATCTGTTTCCAACTCAATGGTATGTGTTATGTTTTGGGCTAATCCCACATCATTTTCCCCTGTGCTAAGCACATGTGGATACTTTAACAAAACTGAAATTAATTTGTCTTGCTGGTCAGTGGATACCGACAGAGTACCAATTCCAAATTCGACTTTTACCCTTTCTGCATTCCAATAGTCTTTTGGATCTGTGAATGTAATGTCAGGTGTTTCCTGATTTATGTTAATTTCTAAATCCTTACTCCCAACATTGGTAATTTTTCCTATCAAAGTCTGTTTCCTGACACACTGTTCCTTATTTGAAAAATTTAGAACAGCAACTATATTTTCATTTAAACTGACATCTAAGACACCAGGAATGAACTGCAAACCTGAATGGTTTTCTCCTAAAAATTCTGCTAAGTGATATTTCTCTTTATATTGTTTTAGATCAGGTATTTCTATGGCTAACATTTTACAAGTGTTGGGAGGAATGATCGTGGTTTCTGGTATTATACAATTGTAAAAGGGAATAGTTAGGCTGATAATCCTTTCCGACGCTGGTTAGGTTATCCTGTGTTCTATGTAAAAGCTCACGATATGTCATGTCTGGTAACAATTTATTGTCCTTAAGAGCTACTGCTCCCAGGATCACACTATGTGTCATGTATTCTATGGGTACTAAGAAAAATTTAATGGGTTCTGTGGTGAAACCACTATCAAAAACTAAGGGAACTTCTATGAAAAATTTAATAGGGATAGCTTCTTTTCTCCCAAAACCTCGAATGGCAGTAACTTCTGTGGAGGGTTTAAGCTCTACTAGGGATAAGTGTGATAACACTCCCTCATTTAAAAGGCTTACACCGGCACCAGTATCAACCATCGAGTCTACAAAGTTGTTACCTGCATCTAAGGATACATAGATAATAAGTGGATCTACATCCGCTTGGCAAAAATTGCAATTCACCTCGGTGGTTTTATTGTCATTATCTGGAAAATCTGTTTCATGTGGAAATTCACCTAATCCGTACAATGTGGTGTTTTTAACTATAGGAGGATCCAAAATTTTATATTCCTCCACAGTGAGATTACTCACTGCGGAGGTGATCAGTTTTCCGAATCTCCTAAACATTTGCCTTCATAATGTGAATCTCCACACATGTTACAATGTTCTATGTATTTTGTTTTTGGTTTCGCACCAGTAGCTACCCAAGGATCTTGAGACAAAGTACTATTTTCAAACGTACGGCTATTTGACCGTATACGCTGAGGTAAGGGAGTATTATTCTTTCCTTGAGGAGGACTATTATTATTGACAGGAAGGTTTATAAAACTATTCTCCCTAGGTGAATTATGAGGATTTTTATTAGATTGGGTGGATCTCCTGGAATTACAATTAATTCCAAGATGATTCCCTTGGCAAAAAGGACATTCAAGGGATGATTTTCTATTATTATTATTACCCCTGGGAGGTGAATTGTTTTTTGTGTAATGCCAACAATCATTTCGAATGTGTCCCTTGGTCTTGCAATAACTACAAATACCAAGGGCCTTATAACACTCGTCAACAGTGTGGCCAGTTCGTCCACAATATGTGCATGATTTGTGCATTGTCTTTGGTGTAGTCATATTTGGTTGTTGTTTCAGTGTTGCTGACTCTTCTATTGATTTTTGATACCTTGGTCGTTCAACTCTAGGATGTGATGACCCTTTCAAGATCTCACTCCATGTGGCTTGCGGCATTACAGTATCTATTTGTATAACTTCTATATTATCCCTGGATAGATTAACAGAAGATTCTTCTTTCTTCTCTACAGTTTCAATGTTCTTCCAGGGATGAAATTCACGGTCATAAGAATCAGCTAAAAGAACCAATTTATCCCAGGGAACCCTCGTCTGAGTACACATTTCATTTTGTATAATGAATTCTCTGATCTTGTTTTGAACATTATAGGGTAGACTAAGAATGAAAGCTGTGCGCAGAGATTCATGTTCCTTCATATTTACACCTGGGAAAGCTTGTTCAGCCAGTTGTTCAAGTCGCAAGGCAAACAAGTGAACATCTTCCCCAGTTTGCCTTTTAGCAGAGTGATAAGGCCCTGAGTTTATTTTCATTTCTTTTCTTTTCTTCCTGGAGATACCATTTTATTAATATCCCCTTAGCTATATTATAGTCAGTTACATTCTTTATAATTTCATTATAAAGTCTTAGAAATTTACCTGACAGATACTTTTCCAATAACCTGAGCCATTGGTCAGGGCTTTGGGGATACTTTTTCATACAATATTTTTCAAAGTATTCTAGAAATCTATGTAGGTCATGTTCCTTCTCGTAACTGAATACTTTTGGCTCCAGGATTTTTGTTTTTTGGGAATTATTTACTAAAATAGTGAGAAGAGAAACAGTCTGAGTAAGTAATGACATTTGCTGTTGGATGATGTCAAACTGATTGGCAGTAAAAATATTACTTCCACTGTTTTGGTTCCTCTGTTGTCCAATGTTAGTTTCTGGTATTGGAGGTCGGAATATGGTAATTTGGTGTTGGTGCTCGGAATGTCGTGAATGGTCTAGCATATACGGATGTCACTGGAGTTGGGGTAGTAGCAGTTTGCATGTATCTAGCTGGTGTAGTGGTTGTAGGAACCATAATCTCTAATGTAGTCACATTGGGAAAAATAGGAACATTTCCCTCAGTGGTGACATGAATCACATTATTTTCCAAGGAAATTAAAGGACGTTCACTAGGACAAATATCAACTCCTTCCACATTTTCCTCACTCTTAGTTAATGGAACTACTAGCTCTTTGTCTCTACTATCTGGAGAGTCTCTTGCTTCCTCCAACTTTTTATTTAAAGATGCCATTTGTGTATTTAAATTATTCATTATTTGTTGTACTGCCTGCGCAGAGACAACATTTTCTGTACCCCCACTCCGATCAATTCCAGAGCTATCCATTATATTTTGTTGGCCCTGGTCCAAAGAATCCAGATAATCATCCATTTCCATATCAGGAATGGAAGTAGACATGGCCATTTTGACTTTCTGAAAGACTTTTTAGGATCACTCGGACTGGAACACAATCTGCAAAACAAAGAATAACCACAGGCATATACCTGTGTACCGAGCAATGTTTTTACTCTGCACACCGGTACATACAATTAATACAAAGAATTATATAAAATAAATGGGTTATTTCTTTTGAGGTCTACTTCTATAAGAAATAATAAAAAAGGTGGTGAAGAACCCCCTTCCCTTGGTCACTTCGGTGTTTCACGTATTCACACTCGCCCCTGACAACCCACTATCAAGCGAGTCCCTGTTCGGGCGCCAATTTATTTTTGTGTATGTTGGGGGGAGACGTTGAGAGTTTGAAAACAAAAGGGTCAGTGTATTTTTTCTCTAAGTTGTATAAGCGTAATTGGCGCTCGGCAAGAAACTCGCTATACTACTATACAACAAGCATTCCCAATCATACAATAAAATTGTTTTTACACTTACACTTTGAACGATGTGTGAATTCTATTTTCTTGTCGTTTCAAGGCTTCAGTAAGTATTTAATCAGTTAAATGGATATCAGGGTATAAAAAGGACCCGCCCGACAGTCGATTGTATGTTTAAAGGCGAAGAGTGAATCAGCATTCATCCACACCAGTGACCATTGTTATTCCAGCTTCTTATCAACTAAGTTTTTCTTCAAACACGGTAAGAAATGAAATGTACTTTCTATTTTATCTTTTTAATTTACAAATTATCATTTAAATACTATAATTAAATATTTTTCTCTTAATTTATATTAATCTCACTCAATACCTCCTATCAATGTTTTCAGACAAACAATTTTTTACTGAAAATTGTGCGCCCAGCAATTTCAAAGATAAGAAGATCAAGATTATGGAAGGAGAAAGGAGGAAGTGGTTAGTGAAGGACACTACTAATTATGATATATATAGTTCTGTAAAGGCTTAACTTAATTGGCAATAAGGGGATTTTAGTTCCACCTTAAAGTCCACTCTCTGATTGGCAGGTTTTGAGTTTCTGGGACAATTTTTCAACAAACCATTGGTATAAACTTCAATTATCAATAAACAAGTCCACAATTTAAACCCTATAATTAAATATAAAGAAAAAGAACATTAACATAAAAAAAAAACACCGCTTAAATATTTAATTAATTTTTCCACTTTTCCTATGTATGATTATGAACACACTAATACCTTATGAATTTGTGTATCTAGTCTCAATAAGGGTTTATGGATTTTTTGTCTTGTCAACTTCAAGGATAATTTTTCAAATCTAAAACATTAAAAGTGTATTAATGATAATTATACAATTAGAAACATTATTGTTCTATCATTTGTATATGTTACTATATAATCTGTACACTACCTTGACTGTAATTGCGGTAGTACTAAAAACACTATCAGGTAAGTATCAAGGTTCGTTCTTCAACCCTGTAAAAAGTTCACAAGTATTAACATATTGATGCATATAATATAGTTTTCAATGTTTATTTTAAATTCATATTTCATTTACTTAATATATCTTAGGAACATACTTCACCGACACTGCGTTCACTACTGTTTTTAGATATCAGGATATTTTTGGTAAGAATAAGGTGAAATTATAAACAATGTTATACTGATCAATATGATAAATAACATTTAATTATTAGGTCTTAACTTTCATTATAATATCACTTCTGCAATGAGAAACACATTTTAGTAATCAATGTTAAACACTAAGGATTTTAACTGAACAAAAAAAAAATAAATTTAAATATACACCAGCAAGAATGGAGGCTAAGACTCTATCAGGTCTTCTCCTCTCAATCCCGCTGCAATCAGTCCTCTCCTTATCACCGTCTCAAAGAATCATTTCAGTTCTTCACCGAATTTTATAACTAATGTATATAATTTTAATTCCTCTGAATTTAATAACTGTAGTGCAAGTAATTGTAATACTATAAAGATTGGTAATAGGAGAAATGCTTATCTTTTATTTCAAGTACATTCTACAAATTTGTATGATAAATATTCCTCTTTGGATGACAGAGAAACTTAAACTTAAATGAGCATCTGATCTTAATCTTTGTTTACATTATTCAAAAGTTGGTCACAAATTAGGTGATTGTATAGAGAAAAAAAAAAAATCAGTTGTCTTTATTGTAACCATACCCATATAGTTGGCTTTTGCTCAGACAAAACTATAGGAGAATGTGATAGTATACTTAATGATCAATGATTGTGCATTAATCTTTGAAGTTAAAAATAAATCTATTTGACAATTCAGTAGTTTTGTAATGTTGCCATAGAATTCTTTTATCCGATTCTCAATTCTTCCAAAATATTATATAAGAGTACCCTGTACCATGAGTTTCTCTGTGTTTAAAATTTTTTTTGTATAACTATGTATGTTGTATAATATACAGAATGCCTTAAATTCTATTAAAGAAATATATTAATTTAAGTATTTTGTAAAAAGGTAGTGTTTTAACTTAATTTTGAATTTTTCTTCAAAATTACAATGAAATAACAATATAAATCGTGTTTTGTTTTTTTGTTGTTGTTTTTATTGTCAACCTAAAATCAGCATAAATAACAAATAAATTTTTTTTTCTCATTTTAGGTAAATTTGAATGGAATTGGAATTTAATTTTACATAAATAAATATTGAAGAAAGTTGAAGTACTTCCA
Organism: Armadillidium nasatum; assembly: GCA_009176605.1. Taxonomy (NCBI): domain Eukaryota; kingdom Metazoa; phylum Arthropoda; class Malacostraca; order Isopoda; family Armadillidiidae; genus Armadillidium; species Armadillidium nasatum. Next base: position 15,035 of record SEYY01005442.1, read on the forward strand.
CGATTTAATTGAGTTAAATAGGAACCTATTTTATATAATCAAAATGTTCCTCACAAGAATATTATTAAAAAAAGCCAAATCCAAGTAAGTCTTTATATATATATATATATATATATATATATATATATATATATATATATATATATATATATATATATATATATATATATATATATATATATATATATATATATATATATATATATATATATATATATATATATATATATATATATATATTTTTTTATTTTAATGTAAATTATTGCTTATGATTTTAGGTTGCTTTTGCTAGTAAATATTTCAGCCATATGAATGGTTAAATATCAAATTTTCAAAATGGTATGCATTTCATCGTTTGGTTAATTAAAAATTTTCCTTCACAAATTATGTAAAGTTTTGTTGAGTTTTCTCAACCTTGTGAAATTTATCTTAAATTTTTAAAAAAAAAATCAACCTTCTACACATTTCTCATCTGATAATTGCCACCAAAGTTTTGTATCACTGTTAGTGACTCAATTGTTTCTCTCTCTGTTTATAAATGCTCTTGAACTTAATGTAATCATTAATTATAGTGAGTATTTCGCTATTAATAAGGTTTTGAAACTAGGATTGTTCATTTTGTGCCTTATAGTTTTTCCCAACTATACAAGTAATTGATCTTCCTAGATATTGAACACTGCTGTTAATTTTGAGATGACTTTAGTTTTGTTTTTTACACTGGATAAGTTTAATGGCAAACGACCGTAAATGGTTAATTAAATGTCACTCATCTCAGAAACCTTTAATACAATGCTCTTATGATTTGACTTTGGATTTCCAGCTTTGCAAAGCACTACAATAACTGCTTTTCATGGAATGTTACTCGTATTCAGTCTCTTTCCCAATACTTTGATTAGAGATTTGTTATAATTACAGGTCGAACATTACGGTACTTCTTTTGTGCCCTACTGCAACAATTTCCTTCCTCCTCTTTATACCAAATACAGACTCTTAACATTAAAGTATGTGTTTGTGCTTATCTGAGGACTTTTCATATAACTAATTTTGGGTAGGTCTTTCGAAATTTTTGTGTGGTAGCACAATGTTAATTGCGCATGATGAGTAAATTGGTAATGTTCATATTGTAAATTTTTATACATTTTATTTGAAAGACTCATTTTTAGGTTGAAAATTACATAATTCATGGAGTGAACGAATTTGTATAGTGTTTGAACTGAATTTAGCTGAATGTCAGTGCCATATTATTCTTATAAATACTATCTTAATTTATCCTTATTTCAAAAGAAAACAGTTCAAAATTTTAGGCTTTAAATTTCAGAATTGTGTTAGTAGAAATGGAAAGTCTTGTTAGTGGATACAAATTTCTACATGCTAAATTAAGAGGTTCAGATAAGGTTGAATGCCTTGCTTATGATCCTATAAGTAAGTATGATGTTTACTTTTATCTTTTCATTTTTTTCTGCATGTTTCATTATCATTCCTCTCCTTTCAGCAAAGTTTGTCTTTACAGCATTTGAAATGTAAATCTTGTTCTTTCTCTTTATATCTTCGTTTACCAAATTATATTTTAAATAATAAGTTCATATTAGTATTCTTTTGTATAATAACACATTTAGTATTTTTTTTTAGCACATACTATAACTGATTATAAAACTGAGTCATTTATAGAGTTTAACAGTGAGAGTGATGGGAAACAATAGAAAAATATATTCCTGCGAGCTTGGATGGCATTAATGTAGGGTCATTTTCATTATTATCTCAGAGGTACTTAATTATTTCTTCCACAAAACATTAACTACTTTCCATTCCCAAGAACCAGAGAGAAGAGTACGAAGACCCGTAGAGCGTTCCTTACGAAAGCCATACTAGCGGTCAAAGATATGATTAGAAGACGAAATGTTTCCAAATGTTCTGGTTAAGGATAAATTTAAAATTTTTGAAAAGAGCGGAAGTTAAGGCAATAGAACGATAGTTATAGTGTTGAGTGTGGCATATAATGAATGAGCTCTCGTTTATAGCAATGATAAGACAAGAAATGAAGAAATAGTTTACCAAGGCAGGATGCCAGCTCGGAAACAAAAGTATTAAGAACATTAAGAAGGATACCATCGAGACCATATGCTTTCGTGCTAAGTTTAGTGAAAGCAGAAATATAATTTAGGAAGAAATTACAATGGTAATTATAAATGGGTTTGAGGTCTTGGAGGAGGAAGAGGAAGTACTGCTTCGGAGTTGTGTAAAGTGAAATTAAAGACAAAGGTTTGAGAGAATAGTTCAGCTTTAGTAAAAGATAAATGGCAGATGTTCTGTTGGAAGATACAAAGGAGGAAAAGAGGAATATGCAGTTTTTTGGATAGAGTTGAGTTAAAGGCTAAAAGACATAAATCGTTCCGCTCTTTATCTTTGCGACGTGATGTTGGTGCCTCGTCTCTTTTCTATAGGTACTGCAGCGACGAATGCTCGAGGGAACTGTACTCTCGTATACCTCCGACTTTACGACGGCCTCATAGCACAAGGGGTGCATTGTTTGGTCATAGAGAAATCCAAGCTTGCCCGCTGCGATGTCTTCTTCTTTCCAGCCACCTGTTTGTGGAATTCTCTCCCATCTTCTGTTTCATGCCGAATTTAATCTGACGCATAGGCTTCAGCTAGACCCCCCTCCCCCCTCCACAAAAAGAATTTTTTTTTTTGCTCGACCTTTTCAGTGATTAAGTTGAATGCATATTTTTTTGTATGTTGAATAAGATGTTTGGCAGTGTACATATTTTAATTTTAATACTTGATACAAGTGTATTTTGCGAAAAATTTTTATTTTATTTTTTCATTCATTTGAAGTAAAGCAGTTGTCAGTTTCTTCAATTCACTCTATTTGGTTAATTTTTTTTTTTTTTAAATATTTTTCAGTAAAAGGTGAAAGTGTTTATGTAGAGAAGAGAAAAGTTTCTGGAGTGAAAATGGGCAGGTGGTGAAAACTGTTATATATTTCATTTATATTTAATGTAAAATTCCGAAATAAATTGAAAATTAAAAAAAAAATGTTTTATTTTGCATCAGGCTTAATTAAATGAAATGTATTTTTAAAATTTCTATTTTCAATGCTTAATATGTAAAAGGTTAATAAGTTATTCCAGTCATAAATTATATATGTATATTTATACACAAATGAGCGGAAACAAAATCCTTTTTTTTTTATTGCAGGAGCAATTTAATAATAGTAATAAAGGCATTTTTTTTTCTTCCAGAATAAAGGTCTATTATTATTTTCTGTAAAGAAGTCTTTTATGTATTTAAAAACGTGTACACACATGTTCCATAATCAATTCACGTAGTAAAAATCTGAATATTGCTGCATAAAAGTTCTACACAGAGAGAACTTAGGTTTATATGTGACTGTTGTGGGCAAGTCATTTTGTGTGATTTAACACTGCATTTAAGAAAAATATTTTTCTGATATGCGTTCCTTTTTTTTTTTTAACAACTAGAAGTACAAATAAATAGAAGAACAAAAGTTTTCTTTTTCTCTAAAAATAAATAAAATATGTTTTCTACAAAGAATAATCGAACAAAAAAAAAAGATTGGTTATTTTTCATAATTGGAGGAAGAGTATTTCTTATCGATTACCACCACTAGATTGGCTTAAATAAATTTTTAAACCCTTTTCTCTACTTCTGGAGGAAGTTGAAACAGAAGGCGAAGCCACTACAGTTAAAGCAGAATGATAGTCTCTATTTAGTCGGGTGTTTTCTTCATTGATGAGTTCGTTCTTTTCACTTTCAGTCAAGGATTTTAGAGTCTCTCTAGAATCTCTAGAAAAGTATAAAAGGAAACATTATTCGTCATTAATAGGCATAACTTTGACTTATTAATCTTTAGGAATATTTCTTTTACCTTCAACATTATTGACTAACAATGATTTTATAAGAAAAATTTAAAATTACATAATGACAATATATATATATATATATATATATATATATATATATATATATATATATATATATATATATATATATATATATATATATATATATATATATATATATATATATATATATATATATATATATATATATAAACTGTTATTAAGTGTATGTGTTTAAAACTAAGGTAAAATTTTTAATTGTGTTAAAAGTTTTTAAACTTTGCATTACGAAGAGAAGAAAACTAACCTAAAATATACAACTGCGCCGTCGTCTAATATATAAATAGGCCTTTTGTCTAGAAGTCCTGTTTTCTTGCTCCAGTCTAGATCAGTGGGTATTTCATATGCGGACATATCACAGGGAAAAGTGCCTTTTCCTTTGGCGAACTCAACATTTTCGACAGGAATACTAGAAACTTCCGAAATCTAGAAAAAAAAATGTATGTTGTAACTGTTGAACATTTCGTATGCAGAGTGAATGGTAACATTAAAAAAAAATATGAACAAACAACTACAGATTATAAAAATCCAAGAGCTACCTTGACACTAAGTGCTTCTGCCGTTGGCGTTGATAAAATAACTTCGGTAAGGGGATCTGCCGTATAAGTTGATGGGTGAAACCATTTTAAGAAAACTGAAAGTTCATCTACTTTATCGGTTTTTTCTTCAGGCCCTTCAAGAATCTGACATATATATATATATATAATATATATATATATATATATATATATATATATATATATATATATATATATATATATATATATATATATATATATATATATATATATATATATATATATATATATATATATATATATATATATATATATATATATATATATATATATATATATATATATATATATATACAGTACACGAAAGAATACCTAATAGCTCTCCCACCAAATTCGACGACCTATAGCACCGTCAACCCCGAAATGTAAATATTGCTCACAAACTTACTGTTTAGTTTCAATTTGAGGTAACAGTTTAGAAAAAATAGTAAAAGTTCTTTCAAGCTGTTAAGTTGAAGTCTTACCTTTAATTCAAAACAGTTGAAGTAGTTATGTTAATAAATTTTCAAAGGCGTTGATTATATTAATATTTAAAATTAGGAACGTAAAATTATTCGACTTAAACTACATAAAAAAACAAAATTTATACCACTATCGATAGAAGACAAAGTCCGACTGAAAACTTAAAAAAAATAATAGATAAATTTTTAATTGTTGCATTTCATCAAACAAAAGGTCAAATAATTACGTAGGAATAATTCCACTTAAAATTCTTTTTAAATTCACGCAAATATTGAAACATTTTAAATTTAAATAAGATCACTTTATATATATATATATATATATATATATATATATATATATATATATATATATATATATATATATATATATATATATATATATATATATATATATATATATATATATATCGCCCTAACGGGCTTAGTCCTATTCAACAAGGGGTATTACAATAATCACCTGTAAATAAAACTCCCAATTGGCATAAAGTATGATATCGTCATCAAAAATTTGATGATCCAAGAAAATAGTTTGAGGATTTTTCCAACTCTTTTTCCTAAGTCTCATCTTTGTTGGATCGAGCTCCATTGAGCATTTAGAGTTAACTTCTTTCACCATTGCAGCCTTAACTTTTGCCACAGATTCTTTTTTCCTTATCACGAAATCGATCAGGAATTTTGCAGGCTATATATATATATATATATATATATATATATATATATATATATATATATATATATATATATATATATATATATATATATATATATATATATATATATATATATATATAATTAAAAAAAAATAATTTACACACTTCTAGTGTATTACATTAATGATTATAAAAGATATGACTATAAATGTTTAACAATATGACTTAATAAATCATAAGTTTCTGTCTATAAAATAGAAAAATTGTTCTTAAGTAATTTAATACAGAAAATTCAAAGTGTATACAATACAATTAAAAATAACTGTTTACGAGATGATCTGTATAATACATCCCAAAGATAATTTAACGTTTATATTCACAAAAAAAAATGAATTTAAAATACAACAAATATTTCTATGACATTTAAATAAAATGACAAGTATTTTTTTTACTACTACTACTACTACTTTCAAATTAGTTATAAGAAATGTATCGAAATAACCTCATAATACTCACATCATCTGAATTGCTTGGATCGAGTAGAAAAACTTTGCCTTTAAACTCATCTGGGAGAAGGGCTCGTCCGAGCCTAATCTTCATGACGTTGTTGTCTCCATAAGAGTAAAGTGTTTCATTCGTTCGGGTACACTCAAACTCGTGACTACTATCAAAGAAAAATCACTATAAAATACTACTACTGCTATAATAATAATAATAATAATAATAATAATAATAATAATAATGAAAATAATAATAATATCTGTTTGGGGGAGAGAAGGTGTTACGGAGTTGGCCGCCTGGTGAGCAGTTCTCATAGACTGAATGGGCATTCGCCAACCTCAATGGTATGGCGTGTGATGGTCTCGAAGAGGAAGGAGAGCAGTTGGAATGTATTTGGTAAGGGGAGAGTTCCATTGGACTCGGTTTTTTGGAACACCTAATAGGGTATCAAAGGTATTTTGCGTGGTTGACAATCTGTCCCTAACCCTACATGTAACGTCTCGTCTACTGAGTGCTTAAAGTGTACATATTTCAAGAACTTCAAGTTAAAATAGGTTGGTGTGGTATTTGAAGGAGTAAGCCCTCAAAGTTGGGGCAAAGAGAGGTTTTTGCAAGGATTCAGAAACCTCGTTTTTGAATCCTTTTATTATGAAGCCAATGAAAACAAAAGTTTTTTTTTTTTTTTTTTTTTTTTTTAATATAGATAATATTTTAGTATTTCCTAATTCTTTGGATAATGCCACAAAAATAAGTAACTGTATCCCTAAAATTATCAGTCTGGTTAATTCGATTCCATGTACGCTAAAGATGATTTTGAAAACTATCATTAAAAGAGAAAGGAATAATATTGGGGGTTTATAAAATTAAATGCAGCAACTGTAGCAAAATATATAATGGTGAAACTAAATATAATTAATAAAGACAGAAATATTAGCAAAATTACCGTCTTAGACTAGAATAAAATAGTTCTGCATTAATTAATCACATATGTGTTGAAATAATATTAATGCAAATAATACTTCCACGATATTTTCGGTCCAAGAAAGTGAATATGAAAAAAATGATAGAATACATCATTATTTGTAACACATTAAATGTTATAAAGGCAACTGTAACTTAGTTTAGTTAAACCATCATATTTTAAAGTAGAATCCAGCATTTAGAAGAGCTTTTACAGTGGTTAGCGGGGATTTTTTGACATAGTGGATAGGACAGATATCTGGCAACAATGGTTACAACCCTCACTTTCTTTCTGTTTGTTTTTTATGATTATTACTTGGAAAGAGAAACAAAGTTTCGAAAGCTTGCATGTTTTTATAAAATGTTATATATATATATATATATATATATATATATATATATATATATATATATATATATATATATATATATATATATATATATATATATATATATATATATATATATATATATATATATATTTTTTTTTTTTAAAATAATCTTTTGAAAGGTCTTGTCTTACAGGGTGTGGTTGGTGATTTATTTATTTTTTGAGTGGATCATACGTTGGAGGTTTGGAGAGGTGGTTATATATATATATATATATATATATATATATATATATATATATATATATATATATATATATATATATATATATATATATATATATATATATATATATATATATATATATATATATATATATATATATATATATATATATATATATATATAGTGTGGGCAGGTCCCGAAGGAATGGGAGTAAAGGAGTGTAAATGTTCAAATATTGTTTGATTAAAAATAGTCAAAAGTTCTAAGAAAGAAAAGTATTATGCCATCAAGGTAAATGATTTCCCAAAGTTTTCCTTTTGTATAAGCTGAACAAAAGAAAAGTTGACAAGATAATGAATGAGAGATACTGAAGTATTAAGCATTAAAAAGTTTTTAAAAGCTATTTCTAGTACATAATTTCAGTATCACTTCAACATGATTCAGTTTTCAGAACCAATATCATAAGAGAAAATGAAATTCCATCACAGTTTAAATGTAAATGGTTTAGCTGTTTAGTTGTTGATTAAAAAACTTAAAATTTAAATTTAAAAAAATGTTTTTAAAATATTTTTTAAAATTTTATAACCAATTATATCTAATACTTTACCTATTCATATAATACTTATAAAGCTTAAAGTGTTCCTCAGCTACACCAACGTATTTCTGCAATTCATTTTTAAGCTGACCTATAGTAATTCTTTTGTCTACAGATACTCTTAATACTGAAAGAGAAAGAAATAAATAAAAGGAATGTTTTTTTAAGTTCTTTCACTAAGAGAAATAATTATAAATTAAAGGATGGGCAACCTCATTAAATGTATTAATAAATATTACAAATATTCACTATAAAATAAATGTGTAAATACATAAATATGCAAATGAAATACAAAATATATAAAAGTTTGGTCTAGTTTAAGTTAAGTTTTACATATTTATCTTCTTATAAAATTAATTAACAGACTACTATAATAAACAATTTTAACATTAACCAAGTCTCATAATAAATCCCCAAAAATAATATCAAAATTCTAGACATTTAAATTTTCCTTTAAGAAAACAAACAACAACAACAACAACAACTTACTGTCAGGTTCAGTTAAACAGGCTCGGAAATATCTTTTCACACTCTGGGTATCTTCATCGTCATCCCACGCCGGATCAGGTGCAGTTTCTGAGGGTGCACTCCAGTTGAACAGCTTCAATAATAATAATAAATTAATTAGAATAGTTTTTGGTAAAAGTTAAATCAATAGCAAAATCTAGCATATTTACTCTTCCAATCTTTTTGGGGTAATTGAAGTGGACGAGAAAGAAAGAAAGAAAAAGAATATTAACATTGCGGTTATTAATTTCGATGAATTTTTATTTCCTTTATTATAAATAACACGACAACAATATGCATCATAAAATATTCCTTTTAATTGGTTATAGTTATTTAAAAAAAAAAAAAAATTATAATAAAAAAAATAAAAACAAATATTTTACAGTAAAATTAAGTTGTTACTTAATTAAAATCGATCATTATTATTTAAAAATTCTAACTTTACTAAGTTAAGCTCCATTAATTACAACATAGAAAAAAACTATGTATTTAAACAAGGCAAAATGGTTCTACTTCTTAATGACCAAAGAAAACACATTATAATTTACTTCTATTCTATATTTATAAAAAATAAATTTCTTACTTTACAAATAAATCTGAATCCGGAAACCAAATATTTATTTTTTTTTAATTGAAAAATATTTCAACTTTAATATAAAATGATAAAATAAAATGGAATTCAACTATCTATGATAAATAATGAATAGGCACTTAATAATTAAACTATATGGATTTTTAATTTTAAAACAAATTAATCTTTCTCCATAATATCAAATAAGTCTTTTAATAAACTCTATTTCATATCAACTTTGTGATTACAATATCACTTTTATATTTCGATTCAACCTTTTTCTACAGATTAAGTCAATTTTCTTCATTCACCTAAAAATTCCTGAATAATAATAATAATAATAATAATAATAATAATAATAATAATAATAATGTATTAAAAAGTTAATTTTGAAAGTGATGATTGCGAGAGACACTCGACTTCCTCTAATTTCATCTATAGTTGATCAAAATAAGAAAACTGATTGACCATTTCTTTAATAAGAGGTTGTTATTGGTATTATCATCAGTTAAAGGTAGGTAGTTCTTCTATAAACTTAAGCACATTAATCAATAAATAATAATAATAATAATAATAATAATAATAATAATAATAATAATAATAATAATAATAAATAATACTTACACTTACATCCACTTTGGGATCATCTTCTGGAGAAGAGACATTGTGGTATTCGGGTACTAGATCGAAAAGATTACCTTCTGTCTGCTCACCCACAAGGGTTCTATTGATATATATATATATATATATATATATATATATATATATATATATATATATATATATATATATATATATATATATATATATATATATATATATATATATATATATATATATATATATATATATATATATATATATATATATATATATATATATATATATATATATATATATATATATATATATATATATATATATATATATATATATATATATATATATATATATATATATATATATATATATCACACATCATAGAGAAAACTTTTTATACACATTTCAACAGATAAAAAACACTAACTTAAATAATAATTAAATATGCACTCTATATACCAACAATGACGTGCCAAATTAACCTAATAAAAATCAAATTTTTTCTACCAAAATTTTTTTTTTTTTAAATTAAATAAATTTTTTAAAAATTTGCAAAACAATTAGTGAGTTCAACATGGACCCTTTTGTTTGCTGGTCAAAACAATTCCACCTCGGAAGTTAAATATCTGTCAGATTTCTATTGTGAAACTCAATGAAATGTATTAAAATTAAATGTCAGATTTCTATTATTATATTATAATAATAATAATAATAATAATAATAATAATAATAATAATAATAAAATAAAACTAACTAATGAAATTCAATGAAATTTATTCAGTTTTCTGTCGGATTTCTATTGCGAATTTCAATAAAGGGTACTAAATTTCAGTTTTCTTTTTTCATTCCTTTTCTTTTCAATTACCTAATAATTCTTCAAAATTTTGAGTGATCTGAAAAATAACTGAAATTCGAAAACTAACAGTCTATTACATGTTTTTGCATCTCAATTTAAATTGTGACAATTTTTAACTTGTTTCAATCATATTAGTAAATAGTGTAAGACATTTAGAGTATAAGTGTCGCGTCATATCACTCTTGCTAATTTCTAGAAGTGGTGACCTTGTAACTAAGTAGATTATTTGGAAAAGTCCAAATTCCTGGTCAAATCGATCAAGTTTTGGGTTCACTCAACATTTAAAACAAACATGAAAAGTGGCCCTTGAATGAGCAAAATTAATTTTAGTTATTTAATTCAAAACGCAAAAATATTCGTATTTTTCTTAAAATTTGACCGACCACAGCCTAAGCAGATCGAACAGGTTGCATTTTTTTTAGTTTAGTATCCCAATAATTATAAAAGTGAAAAAAAAAAAATTTTTTTTTTTTTTTGACAGAAAATGTAATGCAGATGAAAACCAGCAAAAATCATACAAGCCTGTTTATGATATAAATAATGGACACTGATAAAAAATAAATAAATTTGTGCTCTCTTCTTACAACATTCAGAATAATGACTGATAACCATTAAGTTATAAGTCGGTTAACAATGATGACTAACGTAGTGAATACAGTCTTGCCACACGTCCTTATCTCTAATAGTAAGTTTATTATTAGTTATTCTGATAGGTTTCCATATTCATGTTTAAAAGATAATTTTTGTTAGTATAGGGGGTGGCCAATCTTTCGAAGCCTTTTATTCAAATTGAGAAATAAAATAACTTTTCACCTTATTCAATACTTTCTCGGCTGGTTCATTCTTTCAATATCTGAAGAGTATGGTATACTTGCATGATATTTAAATAATGAACTATACAATACGATATGATTTAACCTCAATGAGACTTAAAACGACAAGCAAATTAATAAATATTACACTATAACAATACTAAATAATAATATCCATTACATTAATTTTCTATTACGATTATACTATAAATATACAACCACTTAATCATTTCATTGAATAACCTATAATACTATCATACCATAAAACTAATTAGCAAACTGATATTCCTCTTCATATGCTAACAGTCGATCTTTGAATATATTTTTTACCTAGTTAATGACCGCATATTCTTTTAAATTTTGAGTGAACATCAGTACAATATACAGTAACAAGAAATATGGCTATTTCACACATTCTTTAATCAAAATTATGATATTCTCTCTCTTCATTTAAACAGTATTAAAATAAACTAGTTCTAAAATGGTTTTTAATAATAATAATAATAATACCTGTCACTATCACTTGTAAGAGAAGAATCTTCACTGGCACTTTGGTCACTATTCACAGTCGAAGAAGAAGAACCAACGGCTACCTCTCCATCAGGAAGAGCAGCTTCTTCTTCATCACTGAGGTTTACGGTAGTAGATGACACACTTGATATTGAAGCATCTCTTAAATGAAGTGAAGACACAGAAGTATGGGTTTCGGTGGCAGTAATACTTTTTGTTGTGGTTGTAGTTGTGGTTGCTGATATAGTGGATGATTGAGAAATATTACTTGAAGATGGTGCGACAAATGGTATAAAATTTTCACTATAGGGAGCATTAACTGCTACATCTTTTGCTCCTAGTGCTACAGTTTTTGCTCCTTTCTTTTTTACGACAGTTTTTACTTCTTTTTTGGGCTTTGCAACTACAGAAGGGGGTACTGGCTCTGCGGAAAATGTCACATTCGGAATAGTATTTGAAACTGTTTTATTTGATAAAAACAAATCAGTTTCACACAAATTTTTTGCTTTAGTGGAAGGCGGTGTAATATTTTTTATAGCCACTCGTTTTTTAGTGCTTGACGCGCTTTTGATTGATGATTCACGGCTGACTGACGTTTCAGATGATACAATTTCTGCAGGTTTTGAATCTGATGATTGTATTTTTACTGCCTCTACTGATAATGCTTCTGCTGCTAATGATGTCGAAGTGGATTCCGTTGTTGGTGTTTCAGCTTCTGATTTCTGATATATATATATATATATATATATATATATATATATATATATATATATATATATATATATATATATATATATATATATATATATATATATATATATATATATATATATATATATATATATATATATATATATATATATATTTGAAAGAAGGTTGCCAAGAAAATCATACCATTAGTAAAATTATTTATAACTTGTTATCACTGAAAGAATGTATGGTAGGACGTAAATAAAGAATGATAATGGATAAAACTAGAGTGGAGAACTATTTTATATATGGAAACTTATGATTATAACCTTCCAAAAGTGAGGCTATGTTCAACATTATTTAAAATTATGCCATAAATTAATAAATTTAATAATTCTTAAATTCTGAAAGCTATCTCAAAATTACGAAGGATTTTATATGCAAGCCTAACAACCTATTAGTGAATTTTATTATTCCTTACAGGATCCTTTGAACGAGTCTATAAAGAGCAGCACAGAAGTTAATTAAACCTTATGGAATATAAAATTTTCATTCAATAAGTAGTTAGAAAATCTCGAACATTTCTTAAACGCTTCAACTACGGGTCCCTCCTATTATTCAAAAGCCATTGTGACTGATAAAATGAAAGGCAAATTATTATATCTAAAATCAATCGCGACAGAAGTTCGAAGTGATTAGCCAAATTGTACTGACTATTTGGTGAGGTATCTGGGCTCAAAGAACGAACTCCTCCCCCCAGGAGCCCATTTCAGTTTTGCATTAACACACTTATAATGTATACGATTTTTGTTTGTATAAATTTTGCAACCGAAAAATGAATAGAGACAAAAGATCGAAACTAAAGTAAACCAACAAAATACATTCCCGAATTCCTCAATTTTAACACATTCTTCCAATATTTACAAATTTTAAAACACGATTGCTCTACAAGCAAAGTCTAGAAACCCCCTCAGTTATAAAGACTGAGTCTACTTAATCAATAGTATAGTCACTTTATATTTGATGCATTTATATTATCTTGCTTTTCAAATAGAAAATGCAAGGGCGGTTTCATTAAGGGAAAAAAATCCTTTCAAGTCATATAAAAAACAAAATCAAATAATAAAAATAATAAAAAAGAAGACCAACACACACAAAAAGGACACCTTCTTAAGCATTTTTATACACGACACAAAATGACAATATTACAATCGTAAAGTTGATTATGATAGCTTTTAATTACCAAGTCCAAAAATATCGTTATAATGCATCCATTTATCAGTCCAATACGAAAGAGAGGGAGAGAGAGAGAGAGAGAATAAGAAATTTTTAATAAAGATTTAGACTTTATAAAATCAACAAAATAACTTAAATCTTTTTATCATTTAAAAAAAATACATAAAATACACCGAAAAAACACACACACAAACAAAAAAAATTAAAAAACAAGATGACCAGTCATGAAGCACGATAAGCAAGAATGACGAAATATATATTCTTGACCAACTTACAAGATGAGGAAGGTCTTACCACAATCAATGAGAAATATCGTTTAAAATCCCAGGAATAGATAAAGTAAAACCATTTAAAATCCTATACCTGAGGAACCAGAACCACTAAGAGACACAAAAGGGAAGTGGAAATAGCTTTCTGCATTTTCAGCATAATATTTAAAACAAAAGTCATGTTGGGTATACTTGTCCCAGCGTTGAAACGAGTTGAAAACTAAATACAGAATATAATATATAAATATATATATAATATATATATATATATATATATATATATATATATAATATATATATATATATATATATATATATATATATATATAATATATATATATATATATATATATATAAAGGAAAGCCCTCGCGGCAGATGTTATAAATTGGACTGCAAAGATAAAATGAAATAAAATCTTAAAAGTTAAACTCAAAGTATTCATAAGCCAACAAAAAAAAAAAAAAAAAAAAAGTGTACAACGTTGACAAAACAAGCAAAACAAATACACACATATGAATATGTACAATGGAACATGTAAACATACATATATATTAAAATATGATAATATTCATCAAATACAGGGCTAAATATCCTACATTTATCTTTGGTTCCGACTTTTCTGAGGTATCCGGTTTAGAGGTCGTGGACGATTCTTGTTGGGATTCAGGTTTTATTAAAGACTCTTTTG